>CCAG010015650.1:0-15200 GCA_001077435.1 Glossina morsitans morsitans
ACAAGTATAGTCAAAACATCGATGTAACGGGGCAGTGATAATGATCGCGACTATAAAAGAGCGCTCAGCTTTTCAATCGTGTTACAGAGAATCTCGCGATACGGAAGACGTGCAACAAAAATATAATAACGATGGTTCAAAAAAAAGCGTTAAACGAGAGTCGGATCACCACGCTGGTTTTTCCTCCACTCCACTTAAAAAAAAAATCGCTTGTCAAATAATAAACTCAAATATTAATCATAAATCCGGAGGTCCAAGTTTTTCTATTATAAATTTCTTGGAAGGAGTCCTGGTGGAGCCCTGTTGTTGTTGCTGATCTTACACCCAGCTCCACTCTATATCCTGCCCTACCTATGGTTTCCATCGGCTCATGATTTCCACTGTTGTACCCCGAAGTTGGGTCCGATGACTTCTAAACTACTTTCCTCCGAATAAAGAAAACTCTAATTCATTTTTATATATTCCATACAATAAAAACATTATAAAAAAAATTTACAGTGTAAATGCGATTTTTTGATTTGTACAAAGAAAATTTTGACTTATAAAAGTGCCCGCAATTTTTATTTTTCATTTGTACAAAGAAAATTTTGGCTTATAAAATGTGCCCGCAATTTTTAGAGAGAATGTTTATATGCGATTTTTTGACTGATAAAAAGTGCCCGCAATTTTTAGAAGTTCTTAGAGAGAATGTTTATATGTTCAATATGTGCGTCAACACACATTAAATCTTCACTTTTGTTCAATCATTTCTCGCATACTAGTTGCAATGTATAAAAACAAAGCTCATTATGGTAGTTAGTTCTGGCAGTTTAATGAACGATGCGTTTAGATTGCAGATGTTTTTAGCGCTACTATTAATATTTTACATTGAAAGTTTTTGCACACATCAAAGCCATTTTATATATGATGAGTTTACATATTACCATACTTTTGCACGTACAAAAGTGGTATTAGAGAAATTTTTACAATAAAACTATTCACAAAGAAACATAGCGGTTTCTCATATAATTCAACCCTTAAAGTTAACGGTTTTAGAAAATTTAGAAAAAACCTAATTATTCTTATTATTTCTGATGCCACGGACTGGATCGGTCAGGATCTTATTTATTATACACTCATAGTTTTCTTCTAATCCTTCTTTACCGAGAGCTTTTATAGTAAAACGATCAGCACTCTAACATGACATTTATCAGCCAAAGTAACAAATGTAAACTCACTCTTATTTAAGTGAACACCTGTGAATTGTAACGTTACCGAACGTGAAAGAATGTGTTTATTTGCATATAGTGTTGCGATATTACAAATAGATAGTAATAGGTTGTATTAACTTTACTTGTGAAATTTACGGATCAAAGCGACACTTGACTATATGGGGTGATTTACAGATATCGAATCTATTGATAATAATGGAATATAACGTGATAAAAAAAATGCTGGTGTGTAAGTTGCTTCTCTTATTTAAAACAAAAATATATTTTTGTTCCTTTTGCAAGTGTCCTTTAGCTATAATTTTTAAAAGTACTTACTAAGAAGCAACTTTTTCTTAGCATTTATGGAATTAACGTCCTAGCACTTGATAGTCAGACACATAAAAAATTTGCAAGTGATGGTACTCATCATATGAATTCATACATACATCATTGGAACTTTTATTAATTTTACTTATTATTAACTAAACAAGCCACACACTGCGTGTTTCTTTATATTCGGCTCGTGTTAAATTTAATTGTGTGCCGTATCTTTTCCACTTTTGTTTTACTATAACATCTCATTTTCAGTCTTTTATAGCTTAAAATAAATCTAGCATTGTTTCTCGTTCAAAGTAATCGTTCTCGTCTCCCTTTAGACTTTTAATGAAATATATTCATTTGAAATATATTCATTCTAGACAATTATGTCCTTCCAGCTGTTGCATATTTCTGCACAAACCCTGCGTCACAAGTGCTGTGTAATGTATTTAATATTTTTGAAAGCTATTTCTTTTATTTTTCTACTAATGCCTGCGTTGCCGAAGGGAACCGCAACGTCAATTGCAGTGAAATAATTAAAACCAAAAAAAAAGAGTGGAAAGCAGTATTTTTGTATTCAATACTTGGATTAATGCTTGAAAGATCAATTTTAATAATTATAGTAAAGCTTATATATGTTTCCTAAAACTAAAGGAATAATACGGAAGGAAAATGTAAATCAGCATAATTAGCGACCGTTATTTTGCAATTGCATATTTTGCTTTTTTTATAGTGACCTTGTAAGGAAGCGTTTTGCTCCCTTACTAAAACAAAGAAATAAAACGAGTCCGCCCACACAAATGAAATCCGTCCGAGTTGTCCGTTACCAAGGTTTTACTACAATCACCCTTTTCCCGCACAAGTGATAAGCTTACTTTGTTTTCACATACATACATACACATATATACAATCAACATTTAAGAGAATACCATTGAACTGTATTAGGCACATTAGATTGTATAATATAAACAACAAAAAATAAAGTAATAATAATCAAAAAGAAAATACGCCTGCTACCTAACTGTTCGCCAAGGGACACTATATTATTGTAATCGCCTGACATACGCTGTTATAAACACACCATATAGATCCCATAACTGTAAATAGGCAACTTTATAAGTTAGTCAAGTATACATTAAACTTCATGAAATATACCTAATGGTTAACATAGAATAAGTAGAAACATAGGAATGTAAACACGCATAACAATAAGAGAAGCAAGCAGGCAGATAAATATCATGCCTAAGCATAAAATGTATGCATAAAGGCAAACAAACATGTTCGACCCGACAAGTGTGATCTTACCTAAACTAACACTGGTAAGAATAGATATATAAGAATAACATTGTAATAACGGGATAGTTTGGTGGCCACCACTATAAAAGAGCGTGTCGCAATATGCTCAGCTTATTGTGTCATAGCCGTCGTTGAAGTAAGTAAAGCACCGACTATACTACAAGCTGACTTTGACTACTACAAGCTTTGTTTGACTCTACGGATGGGGGATGAGCTGGTTTAGCTTAATCGCCGTCCCTGAAGGACTAAAAGGACTACTGACTCTACGCATAGGGGATGTGCTGGTTTAGCTTAATCGCCATCCCTGAAGGACGAAAAGGACTACTGACTCTACAGATAGGGGATGAGCTGGTTTAGCTTAATCGCCATCCCTGAAGGACTGGCGAACACCCTCTTTGTTTTGACGGGGACCCGCGGCTGCTATGACTCACGTGTAGTATTCGTCTCTCTTTATAGTAACCCGCGAATTCGGAATTAAAAAACAAAACAAGCGTGTGCAAAAAAAAACAAACGTAAGCAACAAGAAAAGTTGGGCCACCAGGCAGGTTTTTTTTCCGCCTACCGCTCTAAAGTAAAATAAGAAAAACCATTTTTAATCCCCCACAAAATTAAATAGAATAAATAAAAGAATTAAAAGAAAGTACGAACAACCCAAAGGTCCAATCAATAATAAGTTGTCTTGGAACGGACCCTGAAGTGGCTGAGTTATACCCTGCCCCACAAAATACCGTTGCAACCTAAATAATGCAACTTGCGAAATTACGCTAATAAGTATGTTTAAAAATAATGTCGATTTTTTTTTGAAAAAGCTATGTATAGTATAGGTGTAGGTTATAAGTAAAGAGAACATTTCTACTTTATATGAAGCGTAATACAAATTTAAACAACCTTCGTGATCGCTTGCTCACCGAAAAGTTATGAGTAATCCTCTGGCTATTTCTTGACGTAGTTCGCTATCCATTTTTCTAGCCTTGCCAATACTACGCGTTGTCATGTACCATTTTTCTTCGAAAATTTAACGCCTTCGATCACAAGCTCTGTCAGAATATTTTGTCGTTTGAGTGCGAAATGTGTCGTTTACAATAATTTGCAAACAGTGCCGTAACCGAAAATTAATATTAATTGTTAAAAGTTTTCTGCTTCCAACATGAATTACACAAGAGCGTATAGATCACCTCTCTTGCACATTTGACAATCAACCACCATCCTTTGCTGTTGTGAGAGATTGCACTACGGTCCGCAAATTCAGTTTTCTTGGCCGAAAGTCAATTTTTAAACATGTTTTAATTCTGATTTTGTTATTGGATTCTGGTAGGAAATACTCAAAACCAACAGAAAAATAATTTTGGTGTTGTATCATACCATTCACCGTCACACGACAAGTCATCAAAGTTGAAGTTCTTTGACAGATTTGCAGCCACTATTATTTTCGTTATTTTATAGTGCTTATTTCCAATGTTTGATTTAGTAGGAAAAAACGCTTGTAAAAAAAGTTAATATACAAAAGAAACGTGGTGGTAAATAAATCAATTTTATAAAACAAAATATACTAAAGTTAATTGTTATGCGCTTGAGTCAAAAACAACGTGAGCATACTAATGACACCCACTGATGTGAAACAAGTGAATTTGGATCATGATGTACGTTCCTCCGTACTGGCGATATTATTTATCTGAGTGTTATTGTGTATGGCGAGTTTTTCTACAAACTTGTTCTACAGGTGCAAAATAGGTCTGTAGACTGGTCCGATTCTTGATATATCTCGCTTTGTAGGCTTTCAGTAATGTTTGCCCATGCATTTACTCAGAATTTTGTGCTAAAACATATCCAACTCTTTGATATTGCAGAAACGAAAAGACAGATTGGAATTGGGAATGTATAGCTTATGGGTGGACCAATGACCGTCGTAAAAAGGTGTAATTTAGTGGAAAGTGACTATTGGACATAAGGGTGCACAGCATGGCTGATACGCGTAGTGCCGCTCTCGCTTATTTATTGAATTTCATTGGTTTATTGAAGTTTATACCTACATATTTTACGTTGTTTTTAAGGGAATCTTTTTCCGTCTAGAAATAATTGAAGGCATTTTGTTTGTGACACCATAGTTTGTAGTACTTATAAGATTAAGGTAAAAAGTAGTTCTATTCAAATCTTGAATTGGTTGCAAATTGTGTACATAGATGACGAAATCATTAGAATAAAGAAGAACTTTAGAGTCCTCCGAGAAGGGTGGAGAGTTGTAAAGGAAAAGGTTGACTAACCCCCGCCTTGGGGAACGCCACCTCTCCCCAATTATAATTCTGAAGAGAAATCATTTATTTCCACTTCAAATTTACGGTTCAAAGGGGAGCTCTCATATGCTTTCACCACATATGAATCGCAACCAAGATTCGTCAATTTGTAAAGGATACCCTTGTGGAAGGCGGAGTCAAAAGCGCTTTGAATATCTAAGGAAATGGATACTGTGAAAGTTCGAAGATTGTTTGATACACCGTTTTGAAACTTGTAACGTCCGCGAACATAGGTGTGGGAGATTCCCTGTTTGCCTGTTTTTTCCTTGCTCCACGTCAAAAGATCAATCAATATTTCATAATATAACCGACTTCCGTTAGCATTTATTCTTTTTCTCTAATTCTCCACAAATGTTAAATTAAGTTTAAGAGAGTAATTGTAAAAAAAGGAAAGATTCCGTTTGTAGTTTGCATAAGCATTTGGTATGCTTATTCTTCGTTACAAATACTAACTAAAAAATCTCCCAACATCACTTCTTGAAGAGCGATTCATTTTTCAACTTTTTCGATCCCCCCGAAGTCTCCGAAGATAAGGATGAAGTCGACGAAGATTCTCAAGGAGTATGCTCTTAGTTTTTTGTAAAAAGCATTATATTTTGCATTAACATTATCGTTATATTTTTTTTCCTTTTTTTACATATCCAAACAATGTGTCGGAAATGGCGATTATTGAATTCAAATAAAGGCGAATAGAAATAAGGCAAATTCAAGTCCTACTTTAACGTTCTCTTGCCAATGTTAACAAGTACAGAATATAATGAACCCTTTTATTGAGAAAAACCCCTTTTGACTCCTTATGCCATTGCTTTGTATTTTCATTTAAGAAACAATAATTGGAAATCTTTCACTCACCCATGGCAATATCAATGATCTTAGTTGATGTCGCAGGATTGAATAATTTCGCTGGCGATTGACTTGAAAGCAAAGCGTCATCCCTGAATATTGAAATTTTGCGATATTTATTGAATTTTCTCTTTGTTAGATATGGCTAAGGCTAATCAAAAACAGAAAAAATCGAACAAATGGACCACCCCTTAAGGCTAATATAAAAATGCAAGATTTTGTAATTATTAGTTTCATTTTATCAATCATATTAATAATAATGATAATGACGATAAAAACAAAAAAAAAAAAAATTAAGGATATTTGGTCCGATTGTTGTGAATTATTGTTTTTATGTTTGTGGTATAAAAACAAAGCAAATCGGACACACTGCCAAGCCTACGTAAGTTATTTTTCTTGCTGTTGTAAGTTATTGTTGCTGCTTTTGCTCTTTCAGGGATTGTTTCACTGTAAAAGAGTAGCAACAATGCCTACACACGTACACTCCCACACGCACAAATACACACACAAACACACACACACACAGGGCTAAGCTCAGATTACTGAGGGGGATCACAGATGGGGGATTGTGATCGGCCTGCATAAACGCAAGGGTATGTCGGTAGGCTAGCTGCCTAATAAGCAGTCCCCGACCAAGAGCTGCAGAGGAGGAGGGGCGGCTGAAAAGGCCGCGTAAGCGCCGTCCTTTGAACAGGTGCTCCCTACTCTTAGTATGGAGGTGGCACAGAGGGAGACGGTTCTACGAAGCCTATGGATAGGCATCAAGACCGAGCCCGGTAAGGTCTCGATTATGGCGTCTGGAACACTGGAATTGAAGATTTCGAGCTGGTGGTGGCAGTATTCCGCTACCTTAATAGATTGAAGTGGTATTCAGCCGAAATGGCTTTCAGGTTAGTGCTGACGCCGCCCTCGCCCCGTTAAAATTATGGCTAGTCTGGGAAGTACGTCCTAGACCGTACCGTTAAGTTGGTGGAGCCAGTTGAGAAGAACTCCTGGCTAATGCTGGGACTGGCACTGAACGCTAGTCTCATAAGGGCTAGCGTCAACCCACTCACCCAACCATGTGGTCCTAATAGCAGCTGCACCAGCGGAAACGGATAGCGGCTTCTCGGTTGGGGCCCAATCACAATTACAATGAATTCTATAAATCAAAAAAACAATACACCAGAAAAGAAAGGCCGACCGTTTAAAAAGACCTCTTAGGGGTAGACTCGATGTTATTATCATAGCAGCTAAAGGCGGGCTCTCCTATGCGGATATGCTCCGTAAGGTTAAAGATGAACTGCAATTAAGTCAGTTTGGGCGGTGCAGAAAATAAGAAGAACGCAGAAAGACGAGCTCCTACAGCAACTAAACCAGAGCGGAGGGAAGGCAGAAGAGCTGAGAGTGGCAGTGGGCTCCTTTTTAGGAGGGGAGGCAGAAGTCAGGTGTCTGAAGCAACGCAAAATGGACGAGTGCAAAGACATCGACGAAGCCACCAACAAGGAAGACATAAGCAACGCGCTTAAGTCCCAATATGGGGTGACAACCGCAAAAATGCTTAAGGATGGCATATAACGGAACGCAGGCAGCGCTCATTACCTACAGCACGAAGAAGCCGCTAAACTATTCGCTGGCGGAAAACTGCGCATAGGCTGGCTGATCTGTAGGATCAGAGAGCGCATACCTTTGTTGACATGCTTCCGATGCGTGGAGTTTGGGCACATGACGAAGCGAATGTGCAGGCCCATCTGACCGATCAAAGGTTTTTCGGAGGTGCGCAGAGAAAGGCCATATTGCGAAAAGCTGCACTAAGCAGCCTTCTTGCATGTTCTGCAGGGAGACGCCGAATGTGGGCGCGAAACATGTAGCGGGGAGCAGCATGTGCCCGTTATTCAAACGTGCTTTAGCTGCTCGAGGACGCAAATGAGATTAATGCAAATTAATCTCAATCACGGCGAGGCAGCTCATGACCTACTTCGGCAGACGGTCGTTGAGAAAGAGATGGAGCTGGTGCTATTGAGCGAACCATATCAAAGGGCGGGGCAGGGTACCTTCCGATGGGTAACCGATGCGCCCAAAAAGTAGCAATTTGGGCGCCCGCACCTATAGCACTTTTGAATGTAGACTGCCAGCACAGGGACTTCGTTAGGGCGACAGTTAAATATTTATGCTGCTACAGATATTACGCTCCTCCAAGCTGGACACTAGATGAATTCCAGCGCATGCTAAACGAACTCGTAGAAGACGCCCGTGAGAAACCATCGGTTATAATTGCGGGGAATTTTAATGCTTGGGCCTTCGAGTGGGTCAGTAAGGACGGCAATACGAGAGGACGCAGCTTGTTGAAGGCATTCGCCGTGCTGAAAGTATCTCTTCGGAATAATGGGCGGAGGAATACGTTTTGAAAGGCAGGAAGAGGGTCGAAAGTAAACCTCACTTTTGTTAGCGACGGTCTAGTGGTCTAGACGGTCTAGATGCAAGTGGTCGTTGAGCGAAGAGTACACAAACAGCGGTCACCAGGCCATTTTCCTCGACATACAAAGCAGAGAGAACAGAGGAAATAGGTGGAACAAAACTACCGGGCCGAAGTGGAGAGATTCATCCTTCGATAAGGACGTCTTTAACATCATTATGGACTCCTACGAGAAGGGTGACGGCACGGCCGGTGAACTCCAGAAAAACGTGGCAAAGTTGCTAATATACGCATGCGACGCGGCCAAGCCTCGAAGAAAAAATACAGGGAGAAGAGGATCTCCGAACTGCCTTCTTTCTATATGTACTTATGATGCTTGTATGCGACACGAAACTGAAAAAAGGAGCAAAATAAAATCGAATCAAAATAGGTGTTGAATGTCTTAAAAAATGTGCTAATCTGACCGAATCTTATTCGATTTTAACTTCACTCAAAAAAGAGTCGACAATTTTTTTATGTAATATGTCGATTTGTTTCTACACGAAGGATTTTTACATTCAATTAATGCTGTTCAGCAACGTTGTTGTTGTTCTTTCGACGCGATCGTTATCTCTTGCTACTTGACTGTGAATAATATTGTAACCAAGTTTTATTGCCACGTAATGAATTTTGCTTCTGATTTATTTTGTACGGAGCAACGTGACGTGTAATGCTTGTGTGACCCTATCTGCTCGGCTTCGCTCCGCCAAGTCTATCTGCTTCTTGAATTGCCAATTGGATCGGATGAAGCAGTCGCTATATAATGTCAATCTGAGGCGGGTTGAACGCCTGTTAACATATAGCGAATTAATACGCTTTGAATTGTTTTGTGATAACAATTAACTTTATTGAATTTCGTCTGCTGTATTTATACCTGAATTTACAGGTGTCTTAAAACTATCGTAAGCACTAATAAGTTAATTAGGGCGCCTGGCATCGTATTGCATTTCGTAATGCAATACCTAGCCAGTTGAAGTGCGACAAAATTATTGTTTTATTTTTTTTTCACAGAATTATGCAGAGTCAGCATAATTCTGTCTGCACTTCAAAGTGGATGCATATGTCGATATGCAATCACACTACAATATATAAAAAGTTATATAGAAAATGTAGTTCTCTAGCATGATTTTCTAATAGTGCAGATAAGTGCAAAGAAAAACTACTTACATGTTTATAGTGTTTGCGTTCAAAGTGAAACCATTACTAGGCGATGAAGTAGATTCTTCGCCGCAGCCTACCCCAAAATGTCGTGCTTATGAATAGCACTCATTTTTAGCGTAGCACTTGTAATGTGCTCTATTGTTGCACGTTCATCAGTGATAATATATACGTGTACGATTGATCGTGGTTTTCTTTTGTTTTTTAAATAAATCTTTTATACAAAAATAGTTCGCACACAATAAGATTTCTCTGCCATTTACGTAGTCAATTTTTACATATTTACAATTTCTTCGGTTTTTTCAATTGTAGTTACTCCTTATTTTCATCATTTATTTACAAAGAATCGCTCTCTCGTTTCTCCTCCCCTAATACATTTGAACAAACTAGCACGTATGGCTCCAGACACACCGAAATAAATTGTCTTAACTGTTGTTGTCAAGGCCTGAAATAGAACACAAAAAATAAGTCCTTTATAAGAACTTATATAAAATTTTAATTACCTTTACTTTGCTCCGTTTTCCGCCCGATGTTCCTTTAAAACGATGACTCTTTTGTGACAGTTTCTTGAACCCAGTTTTTCCCAGTCGGTAACAAATTGCTTATGAAGCCTAGCAGATTTGTTCGGTGCGTCACTCCGTTATTGCAGGAGCCTGCTTCCCTGAAGAAGGCAGCCAGTGCTACTATTGTTGCCTGCAGGCGCTTGCCGATGTTTGCTTCGACCATATGGTTCAGCATCACGAACTTGTATATGTCGCAGCCGTTATGAAATGCGACATAAACTTCAGGTTTTGCGAATTCAGGTTCTAGATATTCGTGTGCTGTGATGACAAAGTCTCTCGGGTAATTTTCATCTTCTATTCTCTTGGTGACGTCTTCTAAACATGCTTGACAACGCATCTGCTCACGCATGTACTGAGCTATTCTGTAGCGCGTGATGAGCCAGACGTAATTCTCCTTTTTTTAGCTATTTTTCCGGGGAAGTATTTTAGAAAGATCCTAAATAAAAATTTCAATTTATAAAAGCATAACTCTAAATAACAGAAGGATGGATGGACAGTCGAATTTGACTTATATCCCCTAAGAAACCTTCAATCCAGAAGTCAGCCCACCTAACCAATCCATCGCATTAGCAAAGAACATTGGGATTCAAGAAAGTAATAAATTTATTCAGACTTTTTATAAACATAATATATTGAAATTTTGGCGACTTAAGAGAGTAATTAAATAAGTGAGTCTGAAAAAAGCACTTGTTGCATTGGTATGCGGACTTTGAACTTGGCGACTTAAGAGAGTAATCAAATGAGTCTGAAAAAAGCACTTTTTGCATTGGTGTGCGGATTTCATAAAACATTCAAAGACAAACCATGTTTACAAACTATGCTTCTACGAAAAATTATTGTTATTACTATTATTTGGATGTGCGTAAGTACTCTGACGAAATGGAATATATAACCCGCGGGGGCCAAGCCTAAACGCCCAAGAATGAATTTAAATGAATGTGACTCCTATAGGCCAGGGCGCATTTCCAATAGCCATTTCCAGATAAGCGTCACTAGCTGCAATATAATTTCGATTCAGCAAATATTTGCATATGTCCCGTAAACTTTCTAAAATATCTTTTCATATATAATTTTCATATTACGACTATATTTATGTGAATTATGAATTTGATGTAGGGCCAGGTATAAATGCCCGAACACACACCAGCATTCTAAAAATTTAAATCAAAGGTAAAACATAATTTAGATAGCACGGGTGCTGAACTCGCCCAAAATACGTTATGCCGATGACCGGTTTCCATATGGATACCAGGGTCAATGTTTTCTTTATATATTCGACACGATCTTTGTGATCTTCTAAAGGTATTGTGAGATCATGTTTTACAAAAAGGTTTACCACAATCAAGCCCTCTTCCGATTTAGCTTTAGCCACTTTAAAAAATCTTGTGCTACCCATACTGAAAGCAAGAAAGTAAGCATAAGTTATTTTTTAAAAATTTATTATTAAATGTTGCACAATTATTACTTTGACTACTGAAAAATAGTACTCCACCAGATAGTGGATAGATTTGTAATGGTGCTATTCCAACCAATTGACCCATGGTTTCTATTCAATATTTTTCTGGTTTCTCCATACGCGAATTTTCTATATACATATATATATATATATATGTATATATATTTTCGCAAAAATAGATATATACTATTCTTTTCCGTAGACACAAAAAAATTCTTTTTCTTGAAATTAGTTATTTGAAATTGTATACTGCATATAGAAAGAGGTTGAAGATTGTTTGAGCTTTAGTCAAGTCAACTAACTATTTCAGTTTATTTGTTGATGTTCGCCTCCTTTATCTTTTTATTGCATTTAGATACTATCATTAATATATTTTACATTCTCTCAGTTCCGCCCGGTCTGTTTTCTTTCTGTGTTTTGAAAGAGTAAAGGAGTTATTTGTGTTCGTTTTGCAATTTTAATAAATAATTTAATTTTTTTATTGTTTGCATTAACGGATGTTTGGAAACATGACATTGCCATTTTACGTTTATTGCAATTCAAAAATAATACAATTTTTTTTATTCTCAGAGAGAATGTGTATATGTGAATTTTTGACTGAGAAAAAGTGCCCGCAATTTTTAGAAATTCTCAGAGAGTTTTTGACTGATGCAAAGCCCGCAATTTTGAGAAATTCTCAAAGAGTTTTTGACTGATGCAAAGTGTCCGCAATTTGGAATGAGAAAAAGTGCCAGCAAAACTATCGTTATGTTGTACATATTCCAAGTCTTTTGAAACGCACTCAATGGCCAAATAAATGGCCAATTGAAAATTAGCACAGTGAACGCTACTAACGCAAGTGTATTCTAGATAGATTTATATTCAAAATATACAAATATACAAAATAACAACAAAATAACAGCAAGACGCTGATTGTGTTGTATTAACCATTTTTAACCATTCTTAACCATGTTTGCTTTGGTGTTTCTCTTTACATATGTTTCTAATAAGAATTCCCATTTGTTTAGAATGGAGAAAGCACAGAGTTGTTTTCAATTCAAAATGGGGCACCGCGAATTCAGGGGGGTACAACGAAAATAGATTTAGTCGTAAATTTTGTAGCATATTCAGGGCTTACTACGAAAATTATGCCAAAAAAAAAAAAGAAAACATAAGAAAAACACACCAATTTGAATGAAACTATTGTTATAATTGTATGCACTTGTACCAAAAAAAAAAACTTTTGCCAGTTTTAAGGAAAATAATAAATAAAGTATGTCGACCATTCGAATTAACCGAGTAACCCAAGTTTTCTATAAAAACAAATATCACAAAAATGCGAGTGTTGCCTCTTCTGAGAATAAGTGTCAAAAATTACAGATGGAGAAAGAGATTTTCAGTCATTGTAAATCAAGTAAGAGCAGAGCATAGTTCAAGCGCTCAACAAGAGAGTATGGATGAGACACTCAACTAGATTAATAACTTTTTTCTGTGCATTAAAAAGCTATACGAAACATCATTTTTAGCCACGCGCGCATTAAAACAATTAGGTATTGATGAACTACATAATTTTCCTTTAGCTGCAGTATATAATAATAATAATAATAATATATTATTTCCAGATTTGTACATTATCTTCAATAAAATAAGAGACAAAGTTTAAATCATTCGTTATTTCTCTTTTTTTTGCTTTTCTTGTTGTTTTTGTTTGCACACAGCGTCAATGTTTATATGCGATTAGATTTAAATGTTTTTGAATAAATTTTTTCTTTTTAAAATTTGAAATTCAATCATATCAAATTTTTCCTTTTGATTGAGCGTTATAAAGTAAAACAATTTTCCATGGATTTTATTTTGTTTTCAATCTACAGATGTTTTTACTTATAAATGCAATTCTGAGCAGTTTTCGCATCTTTTAAGCAGTTTTTGCATCTTTTAAGGAAAATTAGGAAGAGCAAATATAAATAACAACGAAGAGCACAATTTTCACCCTCTTGCCGCAAGAGATATAGAATATGTGAAGAGAATGTTTTTCTGAACAAACGGAGTTGCCAACTTTACGTATTTCTTTAGATATTGCCATCAACCCGACCAGAACGTACGGCCTAATTTTGCACTCATCCAACACAGTAAAAAAATTTGCTACCGTTTTATAGAAATATATATATATGTATGTATGTACATAGGAGAAATGCATTTAGTTCCTAAAGCATGGACGTGGAGATTTTTTTAAAATTTTAACTATCGCGGTACTTCGTACCGGTACTCACGATGGCACGCCACAGTTCGCCAAAAATAGTATAAAAGGATTCGTGTTGTAGACTAATTGGCTTTAGTGTTTAAAAGATGTGTCCGCTTTATAGTGTTTAATGTTTAAAGAAAACATGTTACTGCAGCTAACGGAAAATTATGTAGTTCGTCAATAGCTAATTGTTTTAATGCGCGCGTGGCTAAAAATGATATTTCGTATAGCATTTTAATGCACAGAAAAAAGTTATTAATCTAGTTGAGTGTCTCATCCATACCCTTGTAATTGTTGAGCGCTTGAACTATGCTCTGCTCTTACTTGATTTACAATGACTGAAAATCTCTTTCTCCATCTGTAATTTTTGACACTTATTCTCAGAAGAGGCAACACTCGCATTTGTGTAATATTTTTTTTTTATAGAAAACTCGGGTTACTCGGTTAATTCGAATGGTCGACATACTTTATTTATTATTTTCCTTAAAACTGGCAAAAGTTTTTTTTTTGGTACAAGTGCTGTAACGTCCGCGAACAAGTTAAGGTAGGGGATCTGTCCGTCTGTTTCTACCAAAAATGTCCCAATAACGGCATGCCGTTATGGAACATCGTATGATTTTGCGGTTCTTTGCAAATAGCGGCTAGCCGCTAGCTAAGCAAAGAGAGCAAAAAAAAAAAAGAAAAAAACCAAGAAAAAATCATGCAATGAGGGTTTTTTAGTTTTGATCTTGAATTCATTCTGTGACGGAGACGAGTAGTGTGCGGATCATAAATAAGGGATGAACGTGTGTAATAATTTACTTTAACAACAAAATGTTTGAAGAAAAAATTACAGAATAGCAATTTTCGCTGACTCGTTGATTTATTTACGATTTTTTTACAAGTTTTTCCTGTTAAACAATTAAATGCAAAGAATGTTTGTAAATAAAAAAAGGGATTCTTGAGAAACAGTACGAGAAATATTTGTAACTTTTAAAAGATGTCATATTTATAAATATTAAAAGTCGATACCACAAAAAAAATATTTGAATAAAAGTGAAAAAATGTTAAACAAAAATTTATTAAGGAATAAAAGTAAAAAAAAAAAAAAAAACGTTAAACAAAAATTTATTAGGAAAATAAATTATATATAATATACAAGACTAAAATTTATTAAGAAGATAAACAATATGTAATATACATACATGTATAGTTATATATATAGTTTTGTTAACAAAATTACGAGCGGTTTTATATGATTAATCAGCAAAAAAAAAAAATTTTGCAAAATAAGTAGTAAAAGCTGTATGTTTCTTTTCAAATGAAAATAAATGAAAAATAAAAAAAAAATTATTATTTGAGTCTTTTAATAAAGCGTCGATTCGCTAAGAAAAGATTTTCATTAAATAAATCAAAAACAATACTTTAATTCAACATATATGTTAATTTGT
>CCAG010015651.1:0-40950 GCA_001077435.1 Glossina morsitans morsitans
TAATTTGTGCTTAAAAACTATTCATCTGCTCCTCTTTCTAAACTCTTTTGTGGATGACTCATTTGGAGTACACGCCTAAAACGCTCAAAATTATAAGGTTTGGAAACGATTAATGGACTTTGTTCGTATTCGGTACTTGTAAAGGAAAAAAGAATGTGTTTTTTTTATATTCTGGCTCGCTCTGAACAAGAAGCAACCGCATCAAATGCTTTCTCCGTTCTGCGCTGCGATAAAAATTTAATGAGCAAAAATATTTAGTTTGTTTCATGACAAGTTCAAAAAAAAAAAAAATAAAAATAAAAGAAAAAGAAAAAGAAAAAGCGAAAAGCGAAAAGCGAAAAAGAAACAAATAAAATTAAAAGGAAAGTAAACAGCAACAGCTAACATAACACAACAACGACAACAAACTCAAGCAATTATAAGGACACATCTAACGCCGCTGCTGACAGATGAGCCCCAACAACACATGTCAATTGCTGCAGCCGTAACATCAAGGACCTGGCCGGCGAACAGAGGATGTTAATTTAAGTTCTAGATATTAAGGTAAGGTAAAAAAAAAAAACAAAAAAACAAAAAAAAAATGAGTGACTAAGCAACGGCGTCCCATAGCTGAGGCGGGGGATGGCGTGGTGTGAGTGCGTGGGAACGAATTAGGGACAGGGACAGTAACGGACGGACGAAGAATTGACCAATGGACAATGGACAGGACTTACAACAACGATGTAACGTACAATCGTTACAGTGCATACAATTATAACAATAGTTTCATTCAAATTGGTGTGTTTTTCTTATGTTTTTTTTTTTTTTTTTTGTATAATTTTCGTAGTAAGCCCTGAATATGCTACAAAATTTACGACTAAATCTATTTTCGCTGTACCCCCCTGAATTCGCGGTACCCCATTTTGAATTGAAAACAACTCCGTGCTTCCTCCATTCTAAACAAACGGGAATTCTTATTAGAAACATATGTAAAGAGAAACACCAAAACAAACATAGTTAAGAATGGTTAAAAATGGTTAATACAACACAATCAGCGTCTTGCTGTTATTTTGTTGTTATTTTGTATATTTGTATATTTTGAATATAAATCTATCTAGAATACACTTGCGTTAGTAGCGTTCACTGTGTTAATTTTCAATTGGCCATTTATTTGGCCATTGAGTGCGTTTCAAAAGACTTGGAATATGTACAAGATAACGATAGTTTTGCTGGCACTTTTTCTCATTCCAAATTGCGGGCGCTTTGCATCAGTCAAAAACTCTTTGAGAATTTCTCAAAATTGCGGGCGCTTTGCATCAATCAAAAACTCTCTGAGAATTTCTAAAAATTGCGGGCACTTTTTCTCAGTCAAAAATTCACATATACACATTCTCTCTGAGAATAAAAAAAATTGTATTATTTTTGAATTGCAATAAACGTAAAATGGCAATGTCATGTTTCCAAACATCCGTTAATGCAAACAATAAAAAAATTAAATTATTTATTAAAATTGCAAAACGAACACAAATAACTCCTTTACTCTTTCAAAACACAGAAAGAAAACAGACCGGGCGGAACTGAGAGAATGTAAAATATATTAATGATAGTATCCAAATGCAATAAAAAGATAAAGGAGGCGAACATCAACAAATAAACTGAAATAGTTAGTTGACTTGACTAAAGCTCAAACAATCTTCAACCTCTTTCTATATGCAGTATATAATTTCAAATAACTAATTTCAAGAAAAAGAATTTTTTGTGTCAACGGAAAAGAATAGTATATATCTATTTTTGCGAAAATATATATACATATATATATATATATATATATGTATACAGTAAATTCGCGTATGGAGAAACCAGAAAAATATTGAATAGAAACCATGGGTCAATTGGTGGGAATAGCACCATCACAAATCTATCCACTATCTGGTGGAGCACTATTTTTCAGTAGTCAAAGTAATAATTGTGCAACATTTAATAATAAGTTTTAAAAAAATAACTTATGCTTACTTTCTTGCTTTCAGTATGGGTAGCACAAGATTTTTTAAAGTGGCTAAAGCTAAATCGGAAGAGGGCTTGATTGTGGTAAACCTTTTTGTAAAACATGATCCCACAATACCTATTCGAAAAGTGGCTCTGCTCTCGACTATTTCGCTTACTCGGCGGCAAGGCATACATTTAACTCCCTCAACCAACATTGTTATTGCAGATACCTTCAGTTCATTAAATCCTCTCTATTTGCTAATCCTAAATACTTTTTTAAATTTGTTAATTCAAAAAGAAAAATTTTCACACATCCCTCGCACTTTTCTCTTAACGGCTCTGATTCCTCGATTTGAAATCTGAAATCTGTTTGCTGAGTTTTTCCGACGAAACTTTTCGACTGCTGGTTTCGATTTATCAGCAAACTACCCGTATCCTATAACTAACTTGGTTTCAATACCTAACTTGGTTATTTCTGAAGATGACGTTTTTAAAGGGCTGAGTTGTGCGCTTGGACCTGATGAAATTTCATCATGTATACTTAAATCTTGCGCTGCTGAGCTATGTGGTGTTATCTCAAAGATTTTTAATCAGTCCTTGAATTTAAGTGTTTTCCCTTTGTGTTGAAAGAGTTGTTTTATTATTCCTATTCACAAATATGGGAGTAGAAAACTTGTTGAGAACTATAGAGGCATCGCTAAGTTCAGTGTCTTGCCTAAACTATTCGAGAGAATTGTGACTCAGCATCTGGCCTTTGCCACCAAATCGTATATTTCTCCACTCCAACATGGCTTCCGAAAAGGAAGTTCTAGGATCACTAATCTGTTAGAGTTTACTTGCCATGTTTTCAAGGCTTTTTCTAGTGGCTCTCGCACAGATGTAATATACACTGGTTTAAGCAAAGCATTTGATTTGGTTAACCACAAATTACTTATCTTTAAACTTCAAGCCTCTGGCTTTCCTTCCCATTTAGTGAACTGGATAAGCTCTTACCTGCAAAATAAGTCATTCAGGGTTTCGTTTAACTTCATCACCTCATACGAATTCCCCGTTACGTCAAGCGTACCTCAAAGGAGCCACTTAGGACCCATTTTATTTAATCTATACATTAATGATTTACCATCGGTGATTAAATCCAGCCAGATCTTAATGTATGCTGATGTTGTGAAAGTGTTTTCTTCTTTTTCATAGGACCGCAATCACATCAGCTTCCAATTGACCTGAATAACTTGGTTGCATGGTGCTCGTTGAATTATATGACATTAAACCTAAATAAATGTAAGAAGCTTTCTTTCTCAAGAAGGAAATCATTCATTACCAAGTATTTCATGGATTCGCACAAGTTGGAAGACGTCGAGTCGTTCACAGATTTAGGCGCTCTCTGTGACCAAAGGTTACGTTTTAATTTGCATATCGATTTCTCGTTAAGCAAAGCTAGGTCCGCGCTTGGCTTTATAAGCAGGTGGTGCAAAGAGCTTGATGATCCTTACATTACCAAACGACTATACATGTGTTCGGTTAGACCTATACTCGAATATGCCTCTGTTGTGTGGTCTCCTTCGTATAGGTGCTATGTAGATTCAATTGAATTTGTTCCAAAGCAATTCTTGCTGTTTGCCCTTAGGAATTTAGGTTGGGATCCGATTGCCTCTCTTCCGCCCTATGAAAATAGCTTGCTTCTGTTGTCCTTATCGATCCTTGAGAAACGTAGATTTGTTCTTGGCGCTTCCTTCGTAATCAAAGTAATAAATGGTGCTATTGACTCGCCGTCATTACTTGGAGAAATCAGGTAAGCAAACGTCAATGCAGCAGGTGACATTCACCAATAAAGTCTGATCATGTAAGCAAATTTGCTGTTAACTGTCGCCAAATGCGCTCTCTGAGTTACTTTAAAACTGACGACAGCAAAGTTGCTGTCGAAACAAATTTGGATTAGTATGGAGTATAAACTTTCTTATATGTGGTTGCAATATACTGGTTGTCGAAACCTTTTAAGTGATTTTACCAACTAACTAACTGAACTATGCAAAATTCAATTGAAATGTCTCCGTCTAGTTCTTGGTACCATAAAACCCTCTCACATACTAAGCTTAGAACGGATGATACACGTTGTGCCTCCACCCGAAAGGTTTCGTTTACTTGCCAATTCTATCTCTAGTAAAATCCTATCCAATGAAACTCATCCTGCTTTACCTTTTATTTATGGCCTTCTATCGCGCAATTCTTCTCTACCCCTATCACAATTTTTGCTGACAAACTCAATAATTATAATATACATAACTTATTCAAAATTTCTAATATACGTAACTTAGTCAAAATTACTTTGGATCACTTTATTTTCAGCCTGTAATCAAAACGCACAGTTACTCCTGCAGAAGAGCAATGCCCTTAATTTAATTTGAATAATGGCGAAGGAAAACATTTTTCATCCACCTTTACTGGTGGGTCTAAGTCTGACGTCGTAGGCAGCGACCTCTGGTTCCCAAATATTAACATCAAAGCTTATTTCTTAAATGGCCCATGTACCTCTGTGTTTTCGGCTGAAACTCTTGCGATCATGGAAACCACCCGTTTAACAATTACTCAATCACAGAAGAAATTCCTTATCGTGTTAGGTAGCACATCTGTCTTATTCGTTTTTCAATAGCTCTTGTCAGAAAGACTCATCCTTATGTGTCAGAAACAAGGTCTTTAGTATATAGTCTCAAATCTGATTCATTTTGTGCCCATTTCCTCTGCGTTTCTGGTCACATGGATATTCATGGAAATACCAGTGCATATAACGTTGCATCTTCCAGACCATCACATATCAATAATCTTGGTCTGATTTCTGCTAATTTGAGGGCAATCGACAAGAAGTAGTCAGTCTTTTCTAGACAAAAACGTTGGAATAAGTCAATTCATGGTAATCACTTATACTCTCTATTTCCGCAAATATATATAACACTTTAGTTTACCAATCGCGGCCTCAGACAAGTCATTATTTGCTTTATTAACAGGCAAATTTTTGTCACAGGGACACTCCACAGGCGGTTACATCTAAAAGAAATACATGTGCTTCACCCTTATATAATTAAGTGGACGGACAGAACGGGCAGATCATAAGCCCTGCGTCACTCTGTACCTATCCTACCTATGGTTTTATATTTTTTTAAAGGAAAAAAGAGGAAAGCAAAGGAAAAAGAAAATATAAAAATGTACTAAGGTTTTTTTTCTTTTTCTATCTAATTCATATTACTTTCAAGAGGAAGATGGATGGAATGTGTAATGAATTTGATATTCTTGAAAATTTATTACTTACATCATTCCACTAATGCCTGCCTCGGCAAAGGCAAGGGCTAGGGAACCGCAACTTCTACTACAGATATCCCAGCAGAATAATGAAATAATTACAAAAAAATGGAAGGCAAGGAAGAGAGAGTGTTTTTAATTTTAATAAAATATATATATATATATAAAATAAAATAAAATCATTGGAAATTGTCAATGTTACATATTTTAGTGCACAAGTAATTGAAACAAATAAACGCGGAAGGAAAAATGTAAATCAGCATAATTAGCGACTGTTATTTTGTAACTGCATATTTTGCTTGTTTTTGGAGTGACCTAAATAATGTAACTTGCGAAATTATGCTGATAAGTATGTTTAAAAATAATTTGGAAAAAAAATTATGTAAATTACAAATATCTCTACATTAATTAAACAGGAACGTATTAAATAATTTGTAAGTATACACTTATGACTGCATAAGTGATGTCGTATACTAAACAAATTATACATGATGTCGTATACTAAACAAATTATACATGCGCGCTTTTTATTTTTTTATATTTTCTCATTATATTTCTTACTAAATAATCCACTGAATTGAACGACTAATCCTTGAGAAATTTTTATACGAGCATGTAATATGTAAAATAAATAAAACAAAAAGTAAACACAAATTCCGGCAAATTCACTTAATTTTTCAAGACATTCTTCTCAACTTTTCATTTTTTGCTTTTCTGGTTTTCAAACAACAAACGTGAGGATTAGTCTTGGTTATTTAGAGCTGGAGATAATCCCAGAACTAGAAGTCAGCTTTCACTTTTCTTTTCAGCTATTTGGTGTAAGTGATGGTGTCACAAAAACTTACATGCCTCCAGTGATCCGTTTAGACCTTATTTTGGAGTTGTTGTGATCTAGAGGCTGTCAATGGTTGTCAGCTAGCGATTTTTGCTTAACCATAGACAACATTTCTGTTGTTGTATCAAAAATAATGCAGGAATAAATATTTTATTCGTAAGGTTTGCGATCTGGCGAAAATTATGGAAGTAAACTTTTAATTCAGGGCATCTTATTTTGACGATGGTGTCCACATTGCGCTAGCAGGAATCCAATTAAGGCGAATAGTTGATAAAATTTGAATGGGCGTATCTGATGCGCCTTTAAAATGGATCGTATTGAAATAAAACATAGAAGAAATAACTCGCCTTTAATATATTTTTGAAAATTAAAACGTTGGACTTTATTTACATAATACAAAACTAAGATTGATTTGCAATTCATTTTAAAATATACATTCTTTATAGATAAATTTACATGGTAATATACTAATATACTGTGTAACTTAAAAATAAAGTTATACATGTTAAAATACAAAGTTCAACTTCGCAATTCGAAGTTTTCCTAAGAAATAAAAATATGAAATTATGTGAGCTATACGCCATTCATTTTATTTCGTCAGAAATTTCATGAAATTTCATGTTTGTATGATTTTGTTATTGATTGTACTATGGTAAAAAAACAAACCTCACATATTCCCTTTCTTTTCCCATCAAACACCAAAGCCATACATAACTCCAACACAAATAGTTCTCAAGTTACGCCTTTCAAATAAGAGCTAGTCAACTAAAAGATACACACTTAGAGCTCACATTTTTTTCGCTTCTTTCTATATATACACCAAGATTTTTGCTAACTCTGCTAATAGATTATGGACCCAGTTAATACGAAAAATATATAATTCACTAATAGAAGAACTAAACATTTCTAAACTCGAAAATGCAGAAAACTGAACTCCATGGAAATTTCAAGTAAACGTAGTACTACGAGTTGGGATATTGTTTCTGGAGATGTAGGAAAGCTTGCCTCAGCCGGAACGAAACCTGGAAATATGAAAGGGGATGGATTCCAAGGCCCAAAATGTTTCAACTGTATCCATGGGTGATGAGCCAATGCTTCACATTATAAACCGCGAATATGCAGCGCCTATTCGGCCCACTTAAGAAAATGAATATGAACAAAAATCGTAAACGCCAATTCATTTACGGCAACAGCAGACAATACATCAAAATTATAGCGAATGACAAACGACTAGCAGATTTGGGCGAACAAATACAAAGATTTCTTCGCTTGTTAGGAAGCAACAGAAAAAAAAACCGCTCCCTAATCTTACATCGCATCTGTGTGGAAAAATCTGACTGTCTATGCAACCACAATTTATGGAAACCTTTTTAGCAAAACAACAGAAGAGGTGGTAACGAAATAAAAAGGATTCGAAGCCCAAAAACAAGTGCTTCGCATGTCAAAAATATTACCCCTGGAATTGTAATTGTCCACTGAAGAAACGTTAATCAAAATCATAACAATGAAATGCACTCGTAGACGACGATTCATTCACTGTTTCCAAAGAAAACGATTGGTATGCAGACTGAGAAGTAACTAACCACATGTATAGAAAACAGGAATGCTTCCAAAACCTCGTGAGGTTCCAGACTCCAAAAGGAATATGTTAAAGACCGGCATATGCTAAAGAGTGTGTTTTAGACGTTATGGTGAAATTGTTTGGAAAGTCATACGAGAAACATATTCGAAACTGTGTAAACTACTACGGCAGGTAAGCAACCCATTACACTACGCTAATATCGCTGTTAGTAAAAAGGATATACATTTGTGACACAAACGCATGTGTTATCAACCATAGGACCACATTAAAGACATACTTCAACGGTGAAGTGCAGGTTTTTGTGAAAGCTAGTGTATAGTTCGCAAACAGCATATACCACCTTTTGCAGAAAGCAAGCATAGAGCAAAAGAATCTCGTGAATCTATTCACACTGACGTGTGCGGATCCACGCAGAAAAAATATCTTGGTGAAGCATAATTTATGGTTTTATTCACAAATGATTCCTCAAACTATCGTATCCTACGTATAATGCATTCCTATTAAATCACAAGTTGTAGAAATATTTGGGACAAAAGGGTTAAGATATTAAGGACAGATAATGGTATTGAATATTGTAATAAGAAAGTGCATGATATTCTATAGCAGCGCCAAATTATTCATCAACAATCTACACCTCGTACTCTGTGTAATAGAAGCCGCCCAATCCATTTCTCAGACGAGTTCAAAGTTGAAGAAAATCACACAAAAGCAAATACGCAGTTCCAAAAAAATACTGAAGATTAGCCAATATCCTCGGCTCGTAAATATAATCTTAAATCTAGTAATAACAAACTTGCTGAGATATTTCTTTCCTTGCTGACAACGAAGAACCTCAAAACTATGAAGAGGATATTTCAAACGAGGGAAGCTGTAACAACGCGTGTCTGTACTTTTTGTATCAACTCACATTTTTCGAGCTCCAAGGTGTCACCACTTTTTTGTTACATAAAATTTCTGTCTAGTACTCAATGTCGATTTAAACGTAAGGCTACGGACGGTATTAAATTAATGACTTTTAATTTAAATTTAATTTAAATTAATGGCTTTTATTCACCCTACCCTACACAATGGTCTTCTTCGGCCAATGCCTATGGGACACCCCAAACTTGGGTCCGAGGACCCCCAATCTACTTTCCTCTCATCTATAACAAAAAAAGTTCTGTATTTAATTTTCGTTTTAGTATTGCATTGTTTTATATTCAAAATTTTATTTATTATTATACTAATATAGACAAACAACAATGATAACAATTAACAACTATAGAAAGAGAATTCAGATCTTAAATATACATCTCATGCTGTTGTTGTCATAATCGTTTAATTTATGTTATCGATAATATGTATAAAGACCATGTACGTGCGTATGTATAAACTTTATAAATATCCTTTGCTCCATGTACGTATTAAATCGTTTAACTTTTAAATTAATAATTACAAAACGAAGTTTTCATATACTGATGCGACCACAACTTACGTGTTTTTGACTACCTCAACGACAAAATGGCGAATCGTCCGCATTGTATCTTCTTCATTCAGTTTTATTTATTAGGTGCATGCATAAAGAAAAATAAAATTTCTTGTTTTAATTTATTTATGAAGTTATTGTAGAATTATTCATCGAAAATTTTCTGGTTTGCTTTCAATCGCGCTACAAAAATTTATTTTTATTTTTCTCAAGCCCATTAATCTTTTTCTTTTTCACATTACGACAGCTTTTTTCTTCCTCCCCTTTATATTTATATATGACTGCATTTCTTTAATATTTAAGCAAACATTTTCTCTATTTTTTTAACGCGAATTCGAATGTCTGGCTCCATCCTGTTTTTTCTTGCATCACTTTTCTATGGTTTTAATTTGTCTCAACTTTTTTCTGGAATCGTCTAAATTTAAGTCACATTACTTTTCGGAACATTTTTAACAACAATCAACGTTCAATATCTTTTTTTCCATTTTAATACATTATCAATATTCTTGTTATAAATTCGATAAAAATTAAACTCAATATTTATTTTATTTTTCCTTTTTCTTTAAAACTACACCTTTGTTTTTGTCTTCTTCATTTTCCCGCTATTGAACGTCGGTATTTTTGGATTTTCTTTAATTTATTCTTCACTTTCCATAGCCTCTTTCATCAATAGAAATTCTATCACCAATTGCGCGTAGACTGCTCATATCCTACACTTTAATTTTCTACAAATTTTTTTCTTTTGATTATTTCAGAGAATTTTTCGCGAAATTTCTCTCTTTCTTCGTACAATCTCACCAAATGTCTCCCATTTTCTCTCCTTTTCTGTCAAACCCAAAACCCAACGAAATGTACCGAAACAATCAACGTCAAGCTCTTTTGTTGTGAATGAACTTAACACCTCATATAATGCAAGGTTGCACTCTTAACGAAAATTGTTAAGTGAAAGCACACTTTACACATTGCGGAGTAGAATCAGGGTATTGATGAAAAGTATATGTCTCTCATGAAAAACTAGAAATGAGACCTAGTTGATCTACCGGAAAATAAAGCAGCTATAACAAACAAATGAATATACAAGACTAAACGTAACAAAATTCGCACAACTGATCGCTATAAAGCTGGCTTGTTCGTACGTGGATTCGATGAAAAACAAGAAAGTGATTGTGTAGAAACTTTTAGTTCTGCTGTGAAGTTTACGTCTATCCAAATTATTATAAATGTATATGCGTGTTTGAATTATAAATTCTCACAATTTTATTTAAAAACGGCAGTCCTTCATTGATACATCCAAGAACATATATAGACGTTTCAACCAATTGAAGATGGAAGCAGTAAGGTGTGGAAGTTAAACAAGAGTCTTTATGGATTTGAGCAGGCACCTAAATGCTTCCGGTGGAAGAGCTTACCTGAAAAACCATTGAATTGGGTATGATGACATTGCTTTGCTAATTGAAGAGCCAAAAAAAGGACATCTTTCTAATTTCTTTTCAAAAGGTAAGGGATAACCACTAAGCCTGATGACAACTCACCCAATCTCCTAAAAGAAAAACCAATGGAATTCGCTGTAAGGCGAGTATTGTGGAAGGATGCATTGGTGTTTATTACAATTAGTATCACAGTATTCAGTATTTGGAAAATCTAACTACAGTTTTTGAACATTTCTCTACGTTGCTGGCATATTCCATAGGAAGAGCGGAAGCGGTACTACAGCCAAAAGGATCTAGGAAGAGTCGCATATGTCTGCGCAGCGCTGCAAAACATTTGCGTTCACTACAAAGGGGAGGCAGGTCATTTGAATATTGCGCTGCAACCGCTACCGCAAAAAAAGACAAATAATAATAATAGTTATTGTAACAAAAGTTTATTTTTAATTGTATTAATAGGATCAGTAAATTGATCAAGCGATATTAATTCGTGCTATAAAGCCTACAAGCTAATAAATCTAAATGGCCTAAACAATGTACAATTAGTGCGATAAAGAGAGAGTCTCAAGGGTATATAATATCATGATGACCGATTCGGAACATCGAGGTCGACAAACTTTAATAGGTAAGAAGAGGAAACCCGTCCCCGAATCACTTTTCACCATAAAAACCACCCCGACGAATTAACGTCTTTTAATCAGTGACGACGACCATATCAAAGCTGTGCACGACAATACAATTAAAAATCGCTCGAACAAAGTGAATGCAAATAAGTTTGTTGCAGAAATTGCAGACAATCGGGCCATTAAATTCTTTAGTCCATCTCTTAATAAAGGCTAAAACCGATTTGTTAACGGAAAACTCAATACGAAGGCTGATGCTGAGTCTGGAATTAATTAACACACCCAAATCCTTGAAGAAAAATACATTCTCCAACACATAATTATTAATAGAATGGTAGGTAGTGGGGACATCGAAAAGCTTGAGAAATATCACAATTAAGTTAGTAAATGTGAATCTTCCTTTAATGAAGCCATGTAAACATGGTGATAGCGCCAGTAAGCTTTCTGTAACTTACGTAACATGCTGAGCTTCATAATGCTCCTATAATTGTTTATGTTGTCCCTAGAATCACTCTTCTACAAGGGAATAATAACACTAATTTTTCCATGCTAAAAGAAAGTAAACAACCTTAAGGCAACCTGCGTCAAGGGAGCACAAAGCACGTCCGCACAATTTCCGACAATACAGGATGGAATACCATCAGAACATGGGAAGCAAGCGAACATGAGAGTAGACAATACAGAAAAGTTTTATATCTTATAAAATGAATTTTTTTCGCAATCTCTTTTCTCTTTGTTGGTTAAACAAGAATCCAATTTTGCACTGAGAAGGAATCGGCGCGAGTAACTTCTTGTTGTGCTTTTCATGTTCTTGTGACACATTATTGTACACTAAGTGATGATTGAAATATTCCTAAATTTTACTGCAGTGATTAAATGCATAGACGGAACCCAAGTTTTCGTAAGGCTGCGCAAAGTGAGCAACGATCCATAAACCGAAAAGACAGGCGTAGGATGAATGGAATGGCGGTGAATTGATCTATATACATATATGTTTCATGCACATACACATATAAATATTTTATTCGTAAGGTTTCGGGCCACATGAAAATTTTGGAAGTAAACTTTTGACTTCCTGAATCAATGTAAACTTATTTTGACGACTGGGTCTGCGTTTCGCTAGCAGGAATCCAATTAAGGCGAATAAGTGAGAAAATAAGAACCGGCATATCTTCTTAAGGAACTTCAGTATAATGTCTCGTAATTGAGGCTCTAATTCAAGGAATAACTTAGAGGAACTGGACGAAATCACGTTTTTCTTCTCTTTTAACTGTTCCATCCAAAATGTTGACCATCCCTGTTTCTAGAATTTGTCACGTACAGAAATTAAGGCCATATTGCCATATATCCGTTCCATATATGATTGTATATATTTCGACACTCCCGTAACAAGAAATGTCAAAACTTTTCCGAGAACAAAAAAGAATTCCTAATAAAATTTTTTGGAAGTATAAATTTTTGGTAGTATAGAATTTTTTGGTGGTATAAAATTTTTTGAAAGTAAATTTTTGGTAGTATAGAATTTTTTGGTGGTATAAAACTTTCTGGAGGTATAAATTTTTGGTAGTATAGAATTTTTTGATGATATAAAACTTTTTGGAAGTATAAATTTTTGGTAGTATAGAAATTTTTGGTAGTATAGGATTTTTTGGTGGCATAAAATTTTTTGGTAGTATAGAATTTTTTGGTGCTATAAAGTCAGCGACATTCAAGAATATACGAGATGTTCAATTAAAATATACAGTTTCGTACAAATTGTTTTTAGCTTTCACTTATTTACTTACAGGTCAATAATTTTAAATTGAAAACGAGCGGCTGTTTGTATAAAAAAAAACTCATTAATGTCTGATTTATTTTTAATGTATACTTTGTAGTGAATGTGACTGTGTGGTCATTTTGCTTATTTAAGTATAACTTTTTCTGTGCTCGATTTAACTTTTTATAATAAATAAATAAAATAAAATTATAAAAATGGAATGGAGTGGTAAGAAATTTACATACTATCGCCAATAAAAAACGAGCATTGTCAATTGTTTTCACAAAGTTTAACAGGTTATCTATTCATTTACTTTTTTTTTGTTTCTTACTATTTATCTTTCTTTTTTTTAATCTTTAGTTATTTAGATTTCATGTTAGATTTATTTCTCGGAACAGCATTAAAAAAATGATTATATGTCAGCCAATACAATGAAGACCATCGCACAGAAAAAGAAACGAATAACCACAAATAGAATAATTAGGTTTATCTATTTAAATATGTAAAACACAATTGATAATCGCTGAAAGGCTGTGTTCGAAATGAAGTCCCATATTTTTTCTTTACAGATGTTAAGCCATACGCACAAGCGCTTATACATAAATGCACTTTTCTCTTTTTTTTTATGAAAGAAACCTGCGAAAAATATATACAGGTCTTTCCCTTGGTGTTGACAAACTTAAAAAAAAATTTAGGATTAACAAGCAGTGAGGATTTTGCAACTGAAGATATCTGCATTAACATGGGTGGTTGAGGTAATTAAATCAACGCTTTGCAGCAGAATAAGGAAAATAGTTATAAGTAGAACCACTTTTCATAAATTTTTCGTTTTTCTAATTTTTGTAATATTTAATACCCTCATTAAACCTTGGCAAGCACCTGCTTCGATGGCGAGGTTGATTGAGCGAAACGGATGCAGAAATAGCTAAGTTTAATACACTATACAACGAAAACAATAAGGTTTCACTATTTCCAGCAAAGAACTGAAGCACAATTTATGAAAGACGAGATTTAAGCAGTAAAATATTAGTTTTGCTAAAATCATAATGTTAATTAGAGGAAATTGGGTTTGGCACATTACAAAGGATACACAATAGCTGGGTGATACTAAAAGGTGGACAGCGATGTACAACTATCTCTGGGAAATTGGCAAAGCAAAGATCTAGCAATCTGTCACTATAATTAGGAGTTCGCTTGTATTGAAGTAAATTACGATCAAATAATTCATTGAAAAACACAATAACTCTGTCAGATGTTGAAGAGGGGACCATGCAGCCAGATGTATCACTATAACACCAAGTACTTTATGGCAAATTGAAGTCTCCCAACGCTATGCTTATGCCGGTGGGTTTACACTTTTGGCCACATCACAAATAATAACAGTGTGTTTCTTATAAATAAAGATATCCGCATTTGGGGAAATATAGGAGCTCGTTATTTATAGCTGTTTACTAGCAATTTTCTGCCGAAAATTCAGCGTCAGAGGAAGTGGCCACACTAGCACGTGCAGCTTGTGCCACTTGTCTAGCATGGTGACCAGCGGATACACCTGAACAGCTAGAGGGGGAGGAGAATTTATGATTTTTGTGAGTATTCATAGCACCACTGGGAGTATATAACCGCTCCACTTCAGCATTGCTGACACGGGCAGGATTTCCTGCCGTAATATTTGTTTTACCATTTGAGCTTACGACAGAGGAAACGCAAATGGTCTTTCTATGCAAGATTGGACGGATTTATTATTTTTGTTAATATTCTTGGGAGATGTAGGCAGACTAGTCTGCATGGCTCCACTAAAATGAGATACCCTTGACACTTCAGCATGGCTGAAACGAGGAGAGCTTTGTGGCTTATCTGTAATATTTCAGTTGAGCTGAGTTTACGATAGAGGAAACGCTATTCTTCTTCGTGGGCAAGGATGAAACAATCGAACCTTAACGGAATTCACCAATGGCAGATCCATAACTTTTATGGTTGACGACGAGAACAACGAGGAATTGCGAACAACATGTATCGGCGTATCAGATTTAGGCGAAGACGGCGGTGCTGTACCGCACGGTACACTATAAGTTGATATTTCACCGGCCGGAGAAGGAGGTGAATGCTAGGTAGCGATACACACCGAACATTGTTTTCATTGATTGTTTCATTCATATATTTTCGTCACCACATTTAAATTAAAGTTTTTTCATTTGCAAAATTCCTTTCCTCACAAGATCGCCATTTTTTTTTTCTATCTTTAACTTAACATAAAACTCTCCTAAACGTTAAAAATCTTTAAGTGCGAGAAATTACCAACTCCTCTGCCAAAGGGTTGTATTTCGAACAACAACAAAAATTATTATTTGCAACCGCATGTTACACTGTAAACAAACAAACATAAAATTTGCTTATTTTTCAATTATTTTTTTCAAGTAAATTTTGAATGACAAAAGTGATATATAACTCGCAACCAAACGGCTTTCAACGTACGTCGTCCAGAGAGAGAGAGCTAGTAAACGAATAGATGCTAAATACTGTCTTATTTTGTTTTCAAGTTACAGCTATTTTCTTCTATAAATACAACTGCAAACAGTCAATGTTAATTTAGAACAACCAATACTAACTTAAAGTGTGGGCTATTGTGTTTATGTTTAATTTGGCGGCTTTGAGAGAGCGATTATCGCAGCTTTTGTGCGTATATATAGAAAAAAAGTCGGAATTCGAAAGTGAAACCTAATGAAGACTACACATAAACAATGCTTATGGTTTGGATGCGTGATGCACGATGCCAATATATATATTCTGATGAGCGCTTTCAAACATATATAAACGTGTACATCAATTACATTTGCTTACATTTGCTTAAGTTTTTCTGAAAGAACTCAGCTATTCGTGCTCAATGAATAAAAACAAAAATTAGCATATAGATTGTAGACAATATATATCAAAAAGAGGTAAAACATAATATTTTTATATATGAGAAATGTTATCTTTATAAATAAAGTATATAAGCTTGTAAGCGCAGAAGAAATGATGATACGAATGATGATAAAATCAAAAAAAAAAGTATAAACCACATAAAAATCGCTATCTTTTGAAAAAAATCATTTGCAAGAGTAACTCACATTTGAAGAGTATGAAATAAATTTAATATAAACGACGTTAAGCATAACGTCTTATGTATTTTCTCTTTGTCTGGAAAGTTTATACAACTTTCGCCGTTATAGGCAAAGGGAAAATGCGGAATGATTTCAGACAACGACCGTTTCCCATTATTTATAGAAAAACGATAAGCTGTTAAATACGGCAATCATGTTGATATTCTTTCTGTTAATTGTTTTCAATCTTTGTATGTAAGTACAATTACCTGAAATCGAAGTTGGCACTTATTCGTCGTATAGAAAATCTTTTTTGTTCAACAGAATCATAAGGAAGTGTTTTAGCGTTTGACTTCAAAGGATTGCTGGTGATAACCAATTTGGAGATTTTTTTAATTGGAATTTTCACAATCAATTTAACAAGACTGTTTTAATTAAATAAATAATAATCGGATATAGTTGTGTAACAAGAGTGTATTTAAAAAATATAATTTTTTTTAAATCGGATTTTACGCAAAAAAATCAAAGAAGAGAAGGAATATGGCGTTGGAAAAAGACAAGGAATACAAAGCCGTTATTAATGATAACAATGGAGAATTGGAATATAAATCAAATGCCGGTAACACGCACCAAAGGCGAGATTCAAATACTTCAAAAAGAAGAGGTTTGCACCTAAGATAAAAATGATGAATTTATATGCATTTTGGGCAATTAATTTACTTTTATCCGATTTTGCGTTAAAGGCGGACAATCTGAGTGAATATTGCTTAAGAAGATGTGATGCAGATTTTGCAAAAGCAAACCTTTCAGTGGTAAAAATTTTGAGTTGTGAAAACGAATCACATAACAATTACGTAATTCTCCTGTACTAGCGACCGCGTGTGTGTAGTAATTACTTGCAATTGGAGTTCCTCCGTGAATACGGATGAAAGTGTTTTGGGATATTAATGGAATTAATTCTTAAAAATATTAGGCCGATTTACAAAGCAGCCCATAGAATGAACCTCATTTTTAATGAAAATCATCCGCTTAAAATAGATTTAGCATCTGATATTAACAGAAATTCTTTTTCTGGTTCGAAAAACAATTTTAATCAAAGCAACTTTTTCGTTTATTTTCTTTTTTTTTCCATTGTCTTTCCGAAACATGAATATAGGAAAATATGTTTCCTGACACTTACATCGTGTTTTAAACGCAAAGAATTTTTAGTTCTTTTCTTGCATCTGTTGCACTAAAAATATATATAAATACACCTAAATTTGTCGTTTATAAATTATCCGTTTCCCTGCCCCATTACACTGAAGGACATTTTTAAACCGATGATTACGACAGAATTAATTTCTTCAGTTATTTGCCATTTTATGTTGGAATATTCTAATGGAGGTGAGTGTATTTCATGTTTTCGCGTTTAAATTTAAGTATTGAGAGAATTTTTACGTAACTTCGTGCTACGCTATGATGTAGAATTTATTTATTGAAAGTATGGAAACTAAAATTCGTTTATGAATTCCATTAGATGTCTCATTAACTTTGTGGTGTATATCAGTGCCGTTATTACCGCTTGGTTTTTTAAGAACTGTAAACTACTTTACTCGTAATTTTACTACTAGATCTCAAGAAAAATACATAACATTAAGCTGAAGGTTAACGGTTGAAAGTTAGTTACGAAGTTGTATCATGGACGATTTAGTGGCTCTCCTATATCTTATCTCGAAAATATGTATTGAAAATTAAAATGTACAAATTCTTTTCGAGGTGTTCTGCTTTATAACTAAGATATTCCTTATTTTCTTCTTCAACTCTACAGTGCCGATTTTTATTCATGTTTTAGCTAATTTTCGCTTAAATGCATTTAAATCAAGGTTGTTGTATCGACGTAGTCCGTCCTGTATATAAGTTTCTTATTGCTGTAAACGAATTGCCACTTATTATCTCTCTAATAATGCACTAATCGTTATGTGTACGCATTCGAATGTGGATTGTCTTCTAAGACCCGTTCAACTAAGTTATCAATTTTGCAAGGTGATTAACGTGACTTGGTGCCTCAAATACAATTATTAGAGAATGAATAAATTCGCTACAGTAATTGTTGGTCATATTGTCTTTGTCCCAAATGACATCTCAACAGATATCTTTCCATTAGAAGGTACGTTTATTCTACTTTCAAAAGTCCTTTCTTTCTTTCCTTATTGAATTTTAAATGTACGATTCCTGTCTATTACTTGGTGTACTATTGTGAAGCTTTATTGGAGTTTGTGCTTCCTGCTGTGCGCAGTGTAATGTTTCGTTATACATCTCAATATCAAATAACTGAAAAATATTCGCAATTTCTATTTTGATCCCTTGTCATGTGAGGACCTTTCTTAATCTGTAGTTATCAAAGTTCGTCTTATTTGTGCGTTATTCCCGGTTAATTCGCATTACGCCTAAGCGAACATTGAAAGAATTAACTACTTGTATTACTGGAGGTCATCGCAATATAGTGTTCGATTACTTTGAAGCTTGAGCAATCAATAACTCGTTGGATTATTTGCAGGTTGTTAAAATTAATAGTAATAAAGACAACATTTTTATTTACTGTAGGCAAAAACATTAAAACCGACCAGCATACGGAAGAATTACCTAATGGTCACACGGAGGAAAAGCAATCTGCAATGGTCGACAGTAACATTGATACAAATGCAAATGCTATAGACAAAAAGACGCAGAGCGTTTTAAAAAGGAGGGATGTCACATCTGACGTTGAAGAAAATTACGAAGAGGACGTCGATTTGGACGCTTTGCATGACAGCGGTATTACTGTCAATATTCAAAGTCCAGGTGCAGAACTTCTCTCCGTTCAATTATCCAGTATGGAACTTGTGCAGGAGATCCATCAGTTACTAATGGACCGTGAAGATACTTGCCACCGTACGTGTTTTTCGTTACAGTTGGACGGGGTGACTTTAGATAATTTTGCAGAACTAAAGACTATAGAAGGTTTGAAACATGGCTCAACTATTAAAGTTGCTGAAGAACCATATACAATGCGAGAGGCCCGTATTCACGTACGCCATGTGCGTGATTTACTGAAAAGTATGGATCCCGCAGACGCTTACAATGGTGTTGAATGTAATTCACTGACTTTCTTACATACTATTACACAAGGCGATCTGTTGGAAAAAAAGAAATCGCGCCCTGATTCCGTAGATTGCACTCCAGCAGAGTATATAATGCCCGGAGTTAAAGAACCTCCTTTAACTCCTTTACAACCCGGTGTAGGAAAAAGTTCGAAAGGTCCACAGGCCTTAAAAGTTCTTACTACATCAGCCTGGAACCCGCCTCCTGGCCCGCGTAAATTGCACGGAGATTTAATGTACTTGTATGTGGTAACTATGGAGGAGAAACGTTTCCATATTTCTGCTTGCCCAAAAAGGGTTTTATATTAATCAATCGACTGACGAAGTGTTTAGTCCAAAACCAGATAGTCCAAGTCATCTGAGCCATTCTTTAATAGATTTATTAACTCAAATTTCCCCTTCGTTTAAGCGTGCCTTTCAACAAATGCAAAAAAACGTACTTTGCGACATGCCTTTGAACGCGTTGCCACTCCATATCAAGTGTATCAGTGGACAGCTCCTTTGCTAGAGCATACGATTGATGCCATTCGTGCGGAAGACGCCTTCTCTTCCAAATTAGGGTAAGACAATAAGAGAAATTATTCTAAATACTCACCATCTGGGAATTACAATTTATGCCAAATCTGTATAAATATAAAGGAGCACTTGCAATCGCCGAGTTATATTGAAATTGATGTGTACGAAAATATATATAAATTTATTAAGAGTTTGAGAGAATTAATAGCTTGAAATAGCATGCGTTTTGCAATACTAGTTGTAGCCACTATTTCAATGCTTCTTTTAAAAAGTCGTGTTTTTATGACAAAGCTGACTGAACAGATAATAGGCGAAGATGTAAAATGCTACGTCGGTAGTTATAAAAATGGTTTGGTATTGTTTGACAAACAGGGCCATGGTGGGTGTAAAATTTTTTTGAATGTGCTTAGATATATCAAAGTTTAAAGCTTTTGTTTTATTTATTAGCTATGAGGAGCATATTCCTGGACAAACTCGGGATTGGAATGAAGAGTTGCAGACAACGCGTGAGTTACCACGGAAAACGTTACCTGAACGTCTATTGCGGGAGCGTGCAATTTTTAAAGTTCATGGCGATTTTGTAATTGCTGCTACACGAGGAGCGATGGCCGTTATCGACGGCAATGTTTTAGCAATTAATCCTGGTGAAGATCCCAAAATGCAAATGTTCATTTGGAACAATATTTTCTTTTCACTTGGATTTGACGTGCGTGATCATTACAAAGAACTGGGCGGTGATGTTGCTGCGTTTGTGGCTCCACGAAATGATCTGCATGGTGTTCGCGTGTATAGTGCTGTAGATATTGAAGGATTATATACTTTGGGTACTGTGGTTGTTGATTATCGTGGATATCGCGTAACGGCGCAATCAATCATCCCAGGAATTTTGGAACGTGAACAAGAACAATCCGTTGTTTACGGCAGCATAGATTTTGGAAAAACTGTGTTAAGTCATCCTAAATATTTAGAACTTTTAAGAAAAGCTGGGAAACACTTAAAAATACTCCCTCATTTGGTACAAAATGAGCGTGATGAGGCAGTAGAATTATGTTCATCTGTTGAGTGCAAAGGGATAATTGGTAATGATGGTCGCCATTATATATTAGATCTTCTGCGCACATTTCCACCAGATGTAAATTTTCTAAAGTTAAATGTTGAACTCAGCTCAGATTTAAAAGATATGGGTTTTCCTATTGAGCATAAACACAAATTATCCTGTTTACGACAAGAGTTGCTTGAAGCGTTTATTGAAGATCGATATGTAAGTTTTATAAGAAACGCGGCGCAGCATTTACAGCGGATAAACTCTAATAAGAAAGAAGAAGACAATTCCACTGCAGCCGCCTGTGGAAGGAAGGAGGACATAATGGAAGAACTTAAAAGTAATATTGATGATAATGAAAATAATGAAGACAATTCCAAAGAAAATTTAGCAGTTGAAAGAAAAACGACTTACGAAGCAATTAAGGAAGCACAGAGGAGCGTAGCTACAGCTGATGAAAAAGAAGCAGCCGAAGTGGTCAAGCTTGCTTGTGCTGCCGTGGGTTCTTTAAAAGAGAAAGAGTTTGACTTTCGTTTCAATCCGGACGTCTTTTCTCCTGGTATACGCCATGTTGATGACTCTAACGGACCAAACTCTTTAGTTAAACAAAAGAAATTAGTGCAAGATGCTGCCGAATTTTTAGTGTTGAAGCAAATTCCCGCATTTATTAAGGAGCACATTAATCACACATCACCTCCAATGGATGGTACTAGTATAACAGAAGCATTACATACCCATGGCATCAACGTTCGTTACTTGGGAAAAGTTATTACTATGCTAAGCCAGGTTCCGCGAATGGATTATTTGCATCGCATATCGGTAATGGAACTAATCATACGAGCAGCAAAACATATATATTACACTTATATGCAAAACACAGATGCCATACATCTATCGGCAGCCATAAGTCATTTCTTAAATTGCTTTCTATCGTCGGGAGTTATTAATGTTAATGTCCACTCTGATGAATTGTACAAATCTAGCAATAATAACAAAAGAGGAAAGAACAAAAATAGAAATACGGGCAAAATCAGTCAAAAGAATGGTCAAATGGTTGGCGATAATAATGATTGGGCCTTAATTACTCAAAAAACCTTATGGCAACAAATAAGGAAAGAAGCCAAATTCTATTGGGATTATGATTTGGGTTGTGAATCTATCGAAACAGTGATAGAAAAATACTCTTTGCAGCGCACGAGCATTTTACGTGGTTTTTGCCTCAAAGTTGGTATCCAAATTTTAATACGGGATTATAACTTTGAATCGCGCAATAAATCCACTTTCAGTGATGAAGATATTCTTAATGTTTTTCCAATTGTTAAACACATTAGTCCTCGCGCTTCAGATGCTTATAATTTTTATACGACAGGACAATCAAAGATCCAACAGGGCCTTTTCAAGGAAGGATATGAATTGATAAGTGAGGCACTGAATTTATTAAATAATGTTTTTGGAGCTATGCATTCAGAAAACGGGTCTTGTTTGCGCATGTTGGCCCGCTTAAGTTACTTATTGGGAGACGCTCAAGAAGCTTTAGCTATACAGCAGCGTGCTGTCATAATGAGCGAACGTGTGAATGGCATTGATCATCCGTGTACAATTTTAGAATATGTAAATATACTGAAACTATCTTTAAGTTAAAATGTTAACATATTTGCTTCTCTTTAGACACATTTATCGCTTTATTGTTTTGCAAATGGACAAATCAGCACATCTTTAAAATTGTTGTATCGCGCTAGGTATTTACTGGTTCTCATATGCGGAGAAGATCATCCCGAAGTCGCGCTTATAGACGTAAGTATTTATAAGACTTTAATATAATAACAAAGACGCAAGATCTACGTATATTGCGAATAATTGACTCAAATCAATCCTTCAATTGTTTGTCCAGAGCAACATCAGTTTAATTTTACATGCCGTCGGTGAATATGAACTATCTTTACGCTTCATAGAACACGCCTTGCAACTCAATTTAAAGTATTTTGGTAAAAAATCGATGCATGTTGCTGTAAGCTATCATTTGGTCGCTCGCACCCAATCCTGTATGGGTGATTTTCGTTCGGCGTTAAATAACGAAAAAGAAACATATTCCATTTACAAAACTCAGGTTTGTGGAAAATTAAATGCATATTTAACATTTAATCAATATATGTCTTTTAGCTAGGAGAAAACCACGACAAAACCCGCGAATCTGCGGAGTGTTTACGTCTGCTCACCCAGCAAGCTGTTCTTCTACAACGTAAAATGAATGACATTTATTCGAATGGAAAACTTACTACTGGTTTACCACCTATTCATATTCAGCCGCCAACAATGGGTTCTGTGTTGGATATGTTAAATACGATAAACGGTATCCTGTTTGTTCAAATCAGGTGAAATATCTTATCATATATGTGAAATTTATGACTTATTAAACCTTTTTATTTTTCATATTTTGTAGCCAAAGAGATATTGCTAAGGTTAGGACAGAAATTGAGAAACATTTAAAAACCACTAGCGAAGTGAGTGAAAATATTGAAACGCTCAAAAAATTGGCCATCGGGGACAAACCTCCCCTAGTTAAGAACACTCAAGAAGGTGAAGGACTAAACTTATCAAATGGCGAGGATAATACCAGCGTAGACAAAAATGAAACTAACATTACCAATTCTAACGGAACTGATTTAAACATACCGGCAACTAGCTGAATGTACAGAACTACTTTTCGTACGAATAATTACGAAAGCATTTAAATATACTCACAGAGTCTATTCAAAATGCTAATTTTCAAAACCACTTAAATACCACAAATAAATTGTGACAACTATTTGCTTACGGATATGAATTGTTAGATTATTTGAATATTTGTTTTTCTAACACGTAATAAAAAATAACTTATATATGTGCTTATAAAAACGCACTTTCATCCCAATTTTTCTGTAGTGTCTAATACTACTTAGGGAATCATTATTTGCTTTTTTTTCCCTTTGCGATTTCAGAAATATAGAGTGAAAATAATGAACATATAATGTGAAAAGTTTCCGCACCTTCTTCTCAAAGACAGCGAAAAATGTCAAGATTGAAGCCGATTGAAACTGAACGCTGCCAGCTAACAGGAATTGATTGAAGACATTGTTCTGTCTTTATATTTAAGTATTAAACTCGTCGAATATACCCAGTTTCTTTGAACTTTGTATTGAAGAATTCCTTAAATTACACTTGCAGGATTGGAAGAAAGTAATGTCATTTCAAATATAAAACTTAAGCCGCAAAAATTTATGAAGTTTCCTTGTAATAATAAACAAACTTTGCTAAATTAAAAATTAGGTGCGTAAATTGTTATCGATTTGTATTTGAATAAGGTTTTGAAAAAGTAATATTTTCCATTAAGAATATCTTTCTCCTTCAGAGCTTCTTGAAATTTTTGAAGAAGCATATATTTATATTGACGTTGTACCTATAGCGAACCTTGTGTGAATAAATTGAATCTAGATTGAAATTATTAAAAGCACTTGTTAACACATCTATTTACGCAACTAGACGAGAAGAAAATTTTTTGCGGTAAAATTCTATTTTCGCTTTCTGCACTTATTGCGTCCTTTTCTTCGTCGACCAGGAGCTTTCGGAGATTTTCCATTTTTTTGCTTTTGCGCGACTGTGTTATTAGCGCTTTGTTTACCAATCCGATTGGTGACATTTTGGCCACTGATTTTTTTCGAGGGTAACAAATGTTGACTTACTAACTCACCGAGCACTCCTTGATGGGCTAACATAGAAAGAAATGTGCAAATAAATTCGTCATAGTTATGGGTACGACGGCAATCATCAACCTGCGTGCAAAGTGTACAAATAAATTACTCGTTGCTCTCTTTTAACTGTTACTCACTTTGAACATGTAACGAAGATCATTCTCATCGTTTAAATGTTGTTCATTTATTGCAATTTCAGAATCCAAATTTTTCAACAATGATTGCAAATCGCGCACTGTGAACGCGTTTGGGGCTTCTAACAAAGGCGAGGGAGATACTGAGCGCTGTTGTTCCCAATTTAACTCCGTGCCGTTTTCGCTCGGCTTTGTAGAAGAATTATCTAAGTTCCCTTCATTGGACTTTAGTAATTTTTGCAATGTACCAGAGACGATCGCTTGATTAGTTCTTAACATTTTCAATTTGTGTGTTATAGCTATCCGTCGATCTGGTACAACGGCCATCAGATTGAAGCGAATATCTTGCTCTCCAGTTGTTATACCCAAACGCTCAGCCATGACACGTCTAAATTTATCAGTCCAATCCTCATTTATATCCCAACCGCCGTGGTCCATTGGATATGGTTTCAATCCATCCAGTTCAAACAGGTGACCGTTAATAGGCACAAAACTAACAAAATGGAACGCTTCACCTGTAAATCGCCCTGTCGATACTCCAGAACCGGCATTCCGTTCTAATCGTCGTCTAGCTTGTGGCATGGCATGAGAATTATGTGCACAGGCTAACTCAGGTGTATTTCCTATTGCCCAACCTTTATTTTCAGGTGACATATGCAATGTATGACTTTTTAAACGACTCAAGGTATCGCCCAAATGTAATTCAGCTTCACTACAATTTAATAAAACGGACAACAGAGCATGAGTGGCGCAACTATTGGGAACAACCTGCTGAGCAAAAAATATGCTTGATACGGCTTCATCATCTTTCACAAAAATTTCGGCGGTTGTTTCGACTATTTTACGGCGAGCTCTCCTTTCCTCGATCCATCGAAACAGAAATATGAAACCATATACAGGACCTTCAATTGATTTCTGAAGATCATAAACTTCTTCGACCTGCACGCCGTATACGCCAAAATCTTCCAAAAGTAGTGTGAAGAGTCCTGGATCCGATTCTAATTCTAACCAGCCTTCAGTGAGACGATTAATATCTACCGGCATTTTGTTGGATGCCATTTTTTTTTTGTTTGTTTGGATAAGGATTAGGCCTGTTTAAATCAATTTAGACCCATAATCCAGTATCCGCAGTTATTTCCGTAGTCTTCCGTAAGTTACTGTACAGTCGAAATTCCGGCTAAGAAGGCCGAAGAAGAAAAAAGTATAGGCGATCTGTATTTGTAGAGAAAATAATTTTTTTTTTTGTTTGTTAGGATATGGATTAGGCCTGTTTGAATCAATTCACACCCATACTCCAGTAAAGTAAACAGCAACACATTGATAATATAATTGTGATTTTACGAAACGTGGGATACGTGCCTTTTTAGTTTTTAAACTTTTTTTTTTTAATTTTTTTCTTTAATTGTTGATGCTTATGCTTATTAAACGGGGGAACGCAGTTATTCCCATAGGCTTCCGGCTAAGAATGCCGGACAAGAAAAAAGTATAGACGATCTGTGTTTGTAGACAAAATTATGAGTATAGAACATTAGAAAGAAAAATCAGCTGATTTGATAAAGATGGTCAGTTGCTTAAGACGCGAGAAGTTTCTGGCACGAAAAATTTCATATAAATTGTTATATATTGTTATGTATATTGTTGGATTCCATTGACTTCAAATTTTTATTTTTAATTCGAAATAACAATTCAATTCTCAATACAAATGGAGAAACATATGGTAATGCTAAAAGTTGGGAGATGTTTACACTAAGAGACGAATGGGAAAAAGCATTTACTTGTCTATTATAGCACATCTCAACATTGTGGAATTCAGCCATAAAGTAACAGCTGAATTCAAGATTTTAAAAATTGTTATTATAATTAGTTGCTTTTGAATTGGATATTTTGAAACAAAGTAGCTAAACAATAATTTGAATATTTTGAAAAATATTTTCGAAATAAGTGATTGTGCCTATCTCAAGAAAATTTGGTGTTTCCGTTATCAAGCGCTTAGTTAGGTTCTTTAGATAATTAGATTATTAGAGTCATTTGACTGCTTGTTGTTTCTCTCTCACTGTTTCTAATGCAAAAATTCAATACACTAATTATGCGTGCCGTTAGGGGTGCGAGAAACGCTCTCCCCCTAGATGGTAACAATGTAAGCAGGGAACTGTCACCGTAATTGTCATCTTTTTTTTTTGGGAGACAATTGATGATCGATAAGAGACTAATCATGTGTGATTGTCGCTAACTTTGCACAACTTCACCTCAAATTGTCGATTACAATTCATTAATAACTGAGAGAGGCGCAAAAAATGAGAGCCAAAATTATTTTGTTTTATATTAACAAATTATATATATTGCACATTAACAAGCGTGCGAAATGAAGTAGAAAGAAAATTAGGCAGATTTTGTATTAGGCTATAAAATGACGAATAACTTTTGAATATTGAAATGATCTTAATCGATTTACATTTGACATTTAATTGCTAGTATATAAAAAGTTTTTATCAAACAAAATAGGGAGTAATACTTTCAATATTTATTTAATTTGTACGTAAATTTTTGTGCGTGCTACAGCTTGCAAAATTATTTATATTGATTAGATTGTTATATAATTTATAAATTTCTTGATAAAAATCTTCCAATTTCCTTCCCCAACAACCTCAAGTAAGGGCGCTTTTGCATGATATCATCATCTTCATAGATCGGCTGGAATGCTAGAGTATTCAAATGATCTTCTTCCACTTTGTAGTGTGTTCAAATATTCTGTTGCGCATCACAAACATTGGCGACTGTTCCCTGCTTGTTCGGGCGGTAGCAGCTTTTTTCCTCTTCTTGCAGAATACGTTGACGACTTAGTTCGATTTTCGAAATACCAAATGCTGTAATATCAACCTTTACATATATCAACCTATCGCAATGTTCCTCGCTCTGCAATGCATTTTTTTACATTTTTTTAGGGAATCCGCCGAACTTTGGTAAAGTGTCATTGGCCAAGCCTCTATCGATTGTCCACTATCACCTCAATAGAAATTAGAAAGATGTAGGTTTTTGGCGCGTTAATTTTTTTCCGTTTACCGACGAGCCAAGTATAGTTATCATGCCTAGTCCAATTGTTTTCCAGGTAAGCTCTTTTACCGGAGTGCCCCCACAAGTGCGAATGATAGGTCGATGCGGGAAATTTGAAATTGACTACCATAATTTTCATTTCAAGGCCGCAAATTTAGGAAGATTTATCTATATAATTGTTAAACAAAAAAAGGATGTTAATACACAAAAATTCTGTTTGCTTACTACGATTCCGTTTAGGCTGCGTTTTCCTTTCCAATTCATGAAAATAGTTTCATTTGCAAAAAATATATAAGCGTTTCATCAGCGCATAATTCCTTCTTTCTCTTGAACAACTTAATTTATTAATTTAATTTTTAATTTAATTTTTGTAAAATTTCTTTCTTTTATATTTTCTTTCGATATTTTTATATTTCTAAAATCTTTTTTTTCGCAATTGTTCACTTCGTACAGCTTCTTTCTGTACTTGTAAAATGGCTTTGATTTCGCGCTAAAAATCGTTAGCTGGTTTTTTCCTTTACATTGTTTATAAAAAGAATTACCATATGTTGAAAATAGAGAGAAAATAAAGTTGCTTTCACTAAATGGCAAGGTTTGAATGAAAATGAACGAAAAGAATACGAAATAATCATAGTTGGAAAATTGACGTCTCTTTTTGTTTGACAATTGGGAAATAGATTAGCAGTTTTATTCTTTAAGTGCAACAGGATACCATGGAGAACACTGATGATACGTAGAACATGCATAGTTTTCCTGAAACCTCTGATTGCCAATGCACCCAATGCACCACAAGTTTGTGTCCTCGTATAAACTTTTATAGCATTATCTGGTTTCTCATCAAATTATTAAAAGTATTTCCTTTCAATAAAATCATAACGAATAATTGCAAGCAACTCTGTGCTGTCTCTTTTCTCAACATATGGTGTCTTTTTTTTTTAAACCATGTAAAGGAAAAACCAGCTAACGGCTTTTAGCGAGAAATCAAAGCCATTTTGTAATATTTGGCTTTTTTAGAGATTTTTAATACATTATTAATATATTATTACAATTCAACAATTTTGACATAAAAATGAAATATTTTTTATATATGTTTGTGTTACCTTTGGAACTAATTTTGTTTTTTAAATGAAAATAATGAATGCGCAAATAAGTAAACATTAATAAGAACAGTAATAAAAATAAATGTGTGAATGTGTGAATGTGTGAATGAATGAGGGAGAGAATTATCTCTCTCCGTAGCTCTACGGTATATTATATTAAGCAGAACTTGAGGGAGATCCAGGTTTGGATTTTGACCGTTCGTTTTCATTTCTTTTGCACAATCTGTCTAGTGTAGAATAATAGATTCTAGATAATCTGCGCGCAATAACAATATTTGCAATATTTGCGTATCTCTCCATTCTTCATTCTATATAAAAACAAAAACAAAGAATCTTAGAAAGCAAAAAGGAATAATATAATCGATATTTGTGTTTGGCAATTCTGCTTTTGAAAGGGGAATGAATCTTAATGAACCTTGTTTAACAGCGAATTTTTCGGAATTTGGTAAAGTGGTTTCAATCAAAATACTTACAGATATTGCGGCTTTTATTGGGCCCATAAGAGGCGAGCATGCTCGAGGCCAAAAATATAGTACTATCTTCTACCAAACCGAAAGAAGCTAAAATTCTACAAAAAGATTTTTTAAATAAAATAATTATTTTTATATGTTTTATATATATTTCTTATGCTGCTGAAACCAGTAAAACAATAAAATCAAACGATTTCGATTTCTATGAGGTGTTTACAAGATCCCAAGGAGGAACAGAGTAAATTTTTCATTCGTCGCATCCTTGGTTTGTGAACATTATCGCGTTTCTTGACACTTCACTGGCATTTTGCAATTGCTTGTGACGTCGAAAAAAGAAGATAAATAAACACAAACAAAAGTAAAAACCATATTCTTGGCAAGTTAAGGAAGAACAGGTTAGCAAGTTCTTAACAGTTTAGCCAGAATGTATTATCTTTTTTAGCAGGTTAGCAAGTTGTTTACAGTTTAGCGAGAATGTATTATCTTTTTTAGCAGGTTAGCAAATTATTTACAGTTTAGCGAGAATGTATTATCTTTTTTAACAGGTTAGCAAGTTCTTAACAGTTTAGCGAGAATGTATTATCTTTTTTAACAGGTTAGCAAGTTGCTAACAGTTTAGCGAGAATGGTTTATCTATTTTTAACAGGTTAGCCAGAATTTATTGTCTGACGTTGCCATTTTTTCTCATATATTTCTCATATTCTTCTTATTTATTACAAGCAACTCTGCTCTACACTTTGCACACATACATGTTCTTTTCATTTCGTGACAAAGGACTTTGGTACTAATGGTAATGGTAATTTACGATTGAAAAAAAGGTTTTAATAATATTTCTTTAATCGAAATAACCGCTCCCCAAGAAACAAGACATTTTGTTTTAAATACCTCCTCCGCGGATGGCAATTTTCTTTCAGAAAGAGAAGGATAACATAATTTTTGACCTATTTATTCAACTCCTAATAATTTCGGACAAATAATTATAACGCAGGTGTACAAGTTGTGCCGAAGTTAAAAATGGAAACTGAAAATTTGATTTACTTTTGGCAAATCTACTTAGAAAAATATCATATTTAATAACTTTAACATATATGCATTTTGATTGAATAATGATATCGCACAAAATGCAATAATGCAATGCGAGTTAATTTGTTTTCTGTTTTCAAAATTTGTATAAAAGTAAAGTGGTTTACTTAAGAGAACATTTTTTAATAGGAATTCTTTGTTTTGAATATTTTTCGACAATCGCCTTATTCCTTTATAAGTTTTACAAAAGTGAGAATGAGCAAAATTTGAATATTCATGTGAATATTTTCTTATAATTTATAAACAACGAACACTACACCTAATCTATTAACCTAATCTGTATGCAATTAATTTATTTATTTATGCAATTTATTTATTTATAGCAGATTATGATGTGAGTACTTTTTACGAAAATTTTCTTGAACAGTAATAATTAACAAATTGATTTGAATTGATTTTAAATATTTGTTAAAAGTAAATGAGACCGTTACTTAAAAGCTCATAATAATAATAGCTCACAACGAATTAAATAATATTTATATAATTTAATTGTTTGCTTAATTTATATATATTTGCTTAATTTATATATATATATATTATTTGCTTAATTTATATATATATGAATGTAATATAAAAAATAACGGCGAAATTATTTGCTCCTTTTATAAATTTGTAAAATCATTTCAAGTCTTATTTGTTATACAGTCTGGAGATTTTGACAGATTTTGCAGATAATTACTTCACTTTTGGTTTCATTTCATTTAAGGTTTATCACATGTACAAAACGATGAATGAGATTAATTTAAATCAGAAATTTCCGAAAGGACTACGCAGTAAAGAATCACTCGATAAAAGGCGCATACGTTTAGTACTGACTGGGCCAAAGATGCCATCATCCGTAGATATGTCAGATACATCTAGCACAAACTGTCGGGTTTGATTCAAAATTAAAGAATTGAATAAAATTCTTTTTGGAATTCGCGCTAGAACAACAAGTTCGTGTAAAAAAGTATATTTATTCCTATTGATTAATTGTGTTATTTCAAAATCGAATAAAAAGTACCGTGTAGAAGCAGCGTTGGGTGTAGCTTCTTGCTAGCTAGTCAACAGCCGCAATAACGAAATGTCCAATGCAACTGCATAACAACTTTCGTTACTTTAAAAAATACAAAATAGCTTTTGTTCAGTTAAGTAAACAATGAAGTTTTGCTTGAATTGGTTTTCGTTTAAGTAATCCTTCATTTTGCCACTGCTTTTCTCAAAACATTTTCTCTTTAAATCCTTACGAATGCAGTTGTAATTATGTGTTTGCTTCTGTATCCATTTATTTATTTAAGTATGTATTTATGAAGCAATGATATAAATAAATGCCTCCTGGTTTTGCATAAATTTACAAGTACTCTGCTTTAAAAGGACGTTTACAGGTTGATGAAAGCTGTAAAGAGTTCCTTTTAAAGCAGAGCTGTTTTGAGTTGAGTTGAGGAAAGCTCTAAAAAACAGGTTACCGTGTTTAAAAAAAATCAAAATCCAAAAAAATATGAAGGCATGTGAAAAACATCAACAGACGAAGCCGATAAAATTTACTCTATAAGGTTTAGTATGTAGTTGTACTTTGAAATTTAAATTCATCATGCAAAAAATGTAAAATTATTATATACTGTGAGGACCCAAAGTCGTCTCTCGTTTTGACCTCACGGATTCTCTGTCTCCAGTGAGGGGAAGGGAGTGCTAGGGTTAAGAATAGATTAAGATAGGAGTAGATTAAGATAGCAATAGGAATAGATTAAGATAGCAATAGAAATAGATTAAGATAGAAATTAGGAGTAGACTAAGCATAGATTAGAAGAGATTAAGCGTAGGCTAAGGATAGGTTAAGAGTAGAAAATAATAATAAGGAGGAGAGTCGAAGTTAGACTCGCGAGGAGTAGAAGTCGTAAATAATAAAGGGAAGAATCAAGTCTCTGCAAAATATAAATTTCTTGTGTTTTTTCTTCCCTGGGCCGCTGAGCTGCCCCAGCCTCAGGGAAGGGACGAAAACTCCCTCACAATACATTGAAATTAAAGAAAAATTGATCGTTCTTTCATTTATATTAAATTTGACAATTATTTATATTTATTTTTTCTTCAAACCACCATAAGTGACATTTTAACAAAAATTGTGCATTTCTTTGTATAATTGGTCTATTTTATACTCCATTTATTTTCATATTCGTCTCTTATTATTTATTTATAATAATATATATTTATTATAATATATTATGATACATTTTCCATATTATATAGACTTTTTTACAGATACCCAGAGATGTGGGCGATTGACGGACGCAAAATTTGCAGGGTAAAGTGTGGGGAGCCTACTGACCAAGAAAATAAATATTTCAGTAAGCGCAGAGACGGTTGTTGCCAAAAGAATTATATGTAGCTTAAGGCGGTTAAAAAGGACGAAGGGAAGCGGTCGCACGTTAATGTGCGCATACATATGGTACGCCAAGAAATTGGGATTGACGCAAGCAGTAAACAGAATGACGGCTCAGCTATTAAAAGACGGAAATATACGGAATGTGACTAGTGACGAGCGCTTGTTGGGGTTTGACAAGCCGGACGTAGTAAACAAACGTTTTTTGCCAGGTATAAATGAACTGTTTTTAGCTTTACAAGAAGCGCTACAAGTATATCAGATGGAGGGAGAACAAGAACTACAAGATAAAGAGACAGAAATGCCATAGCAGACACCAATATCGTAAGCCCCGTTACAGTTAATGATATCTATGATAATGGTACGTATTGATATGTACGACGAAGAACTATTGACAACAGCGGAGGCAGCGTTGAAGGAGGAGATTCTGCACCTTAAAGCCGAATTGAATACCGTGAAGCCGAAAATCACTAGTAAGTAGCCGCCGCATAAATTTTCTTGGCTACATACTACAAACACTCTTATCAGGGAAAAACTGGAGGTAGCCGGTGGATAAATATATTATTCTATATTTCAATACCTAACCTTTACTAATGAACTTTCTACTATTTCAGTTAACACAACAGTGCGTCCTCCACCATGTAATAAAGGAAAATCAGGCAGAAAAGGAAGCAAAGTAAAGGTAATTAAAATTTTATACGAATTCACTATAAATTATTACTTATATTTAATTTTAGACTGCATATGAAGAAAGAGAAGGAAAATCGTGCATTAAATGCAGAAAAGTGAGGGTAAATACATTTTTGTATAAATATATTTATAAATTATTTATTTACTTTCTTCTATCTTAGTTTACATTACAAAGGAACCATGTGACGCCGCTCATCGCCTCATGATATATAGGATTCGCCGTATGCGAAAGGTAAGTTTGTGCTTATCCTTAGTTATCATAATTTATAATTTATTCATTTCTTTTTATTTCATTTTAGATTTAAAAACCCGTTGTCATATACCTGCACTATCGCTTTAGCGGAATGCCATACTTCCGTAGGCCAAATAATAAGTTTTTGGTCATCTTTATATATAAATTTCAGTAATCATAATATTTTTCTTTTGCAGACATCAATAAACCAATGGATTTTGTTTATATTCATCGCAAACCGTATGAATTTTGTTTAAATTCATTCATTTTAAATTCAGATCATTAATTTCACATTTCACATTTATTAAAAACATCTCTGTGCTCTCTCTATTCTCAACATATGGTACTTTTTATAAACCATGTGATGGGGGAAGGGTGAAGGGGAAAATATCATTAAGGAAATCCAAAAAACTAATTTGTAAATTTTTTTTGGTTCGTTACTATCGGCACCTAATAACAACCTTATTGAACATTATTAAACAGACAATAGTCTTAAACAGTCTTAAACCTCTCTAAACACTTCAAAATTGAGCAAACTGAGCAAATTTTGAAGAAATATAGCGCCCCACAAGCAGCGACCCTGGTTTATTTATATGTATTTTTTTTTATCTAGGTATTATTTATGCATATTATGTGTAAACGGGGCTTATATCTGTTCATTTATGATTATTATTGTAAATAGTGTAGGCCTACAGGGGAGCCAGTCATTCAAACAATTGGCAACGCGCTATCACGGTACCTCAAAGTTCGTATGGAAAACCGTGAGGAGAATTTTATGATGTATAGAACTAAGTAAGGTATAAAGACACGTTATACTAATGTATCAAAACTAAAAATATAATTGAATTAAATATTTATATTTATATTATAGTATTATGTTAGTTAGACCCAATTTCAGCTGCCCGGAGAAATGCTAATTAAATTGCTTAATATTTGTATCTACATTAAAGAGGCTTTTTTATGCATTATTGTATTCCTCCTTATTTATAGTCCATTGTCTTTTTGTAATATTTTACTCGTTTAATTTGCATATATATTTTCATTCATTTACTTCGTTTTCAAGTGAAACTTTACACATTTCTGTTTTTCACCCCAATATTTTATGCTTTCTTCACAAATAATGTATATATATATATAAATATTTGATCGCCAAACTTAGCTTAGGTATGTCGGTGTTAATACACCGCAAAAATAATTCACTTTGCAATTCTTGTTGGTTGCCAGAGCTTTTTGTTAATTGACACTGTATAGCTTGACCTGGCGTTTGTCTTGTTCTTCGCATAGCTTATACATCATATCTTTTGACTGCAATTGTAGAATTTAACCGAAATCCAATAGATAGGAAGAGCAAAATTTTTGAATCATACGAAGACTTGGAAGAGCGTACTGCTCTCAAAATGCAATTATCTAAAACTAAGTCGAATACTTCATTCTCCGTCGGAACTCCATGATATTGATAAAGTTGCAGTGATTGGCCGATTAAGATTTCGTGTCTATAGGTAGTTGAAGCGTTAATAATATCATTCACTTAATACATGGTGTTGATATTATGTTTATGGTAGATGATTTTATCTTTATATTACGTTTAGGGTAGATAAATCGTCAGATTCGTCTATTTCACTTGATACATTGTCAACTTCGTTAGTCTTTTCTTGCTTTCTGTCTAAAGTCAATTGTTCAAGTATTTCGTTCACTAGCTTACCCCTTTGTTTGATTGGCTGATTTAATTGCAATAGCAGATTAAATTTTCAAATTCAAATAGTGAAAAAAAATGTCTGCAATTTTAAACTGTAACGCGGCAGGCGTTATCACCACTTGATTAATAGAGTCAATCTTTTCGGGTATAAGAATAGCAAAAACCATACGAAGATTTGACTCAGAGCCCACAAAGATCATTCCATCAGTTCAACGACATGAATGGCAACGGTATACCCTTGCAAACGGCATTAATGATGTTTCAAGAGTGGTTGCGCAAAAAGTTAAGGGATCGTCATTTATCTTTGTCGAAGATGACCAAAGAAAATAAATTAGGCAATCGTGCCTTTGTTAGCTGAACTGACTAAGCTTGGCACGGAACGTCCATTACCTTAATAAAAAACCAATCACTTGTTGTAACGAAAATCTCCGAACTACAAAATTCCGTACAGGAATTATGGGAAAATTTCACGGAATAACGCCTTTCTATGGAGGGAAGTGCAGATAGCTTTGGTTGATTCACAAAGCCCCTCTCATTTCTAGTGATCGTAATTCATTTCCTAATTCATTTAAGGTGGAGAGGAGAAGATGCCGATGGCATAAGCAAAGAACAAGAGGCTTTTGATATTCTGATAAAAGCGGGTTATTATAAAAATGAAATCTTTCGACAATAGATATTATTTTGTATTTTTTCTTTTTGCTGTAGGGAGAGAATAAAGAGGAAAGGAATTTGCGTTTAAAAAAATTTGCCGTTGTTGGAATTTGGAAAAGATGCGAAATATTTCTAAACACATTAAAAGGATACAAGTATTCGCTCGTTTTGTGTTTGCTTTTTTGAAAGAATAGTCTCACAATTATTTTCAGCAAATCAATCCAAATAGATGTTACCAGTGCAAGGACTTTCCCAACGAAGACAAGAAAAAGCGAGCTTTTGGAATATGATGGGACTTTGGCCAATCATATCAGCGAGTAAAATTCTGAAAATGATGCAAAAATATCTTCAAGTCCGGAAATAAATTTCTAAAATCATTTCTTATAAATATCTATAGTTTCTTTTCTTCTTAATATTTCGGCTTTAGTTTTAAGCCTCATCTTGAATTTTTTTTTTATTACGTTCTCTTGCGGCTTAACTGTGAAAAATTATTAAAGAATCTTATTTTAATTAATGATGTATATATGTCTTATTATTGGTGTTAATGCCATCTATAACGTTTTGTTTATACAACGACGTGATATAGTGATACGGTGATGCAGGCCAGTAATAGTTAAAACAATTGATTGACGCTTGTCTCGACATATTGCAAATGGGAACGTTAACAGTATTGCATTAGCATCCTTTGTATTAACACATGTTTCATGTTTGAGTAACTATTTTGAAAAAGATAAGCAGAGAATAAACAAATTTTTGGTAGCACGTCTGACAACAATTAATAACGTGCGTCGTGCAACGTTTACTGTACGGTCGCTATAGGCCGGTCATTTGTAAACATTTGAAAACAACAACCTTTTTTTTGGCTAATGGCAACACTTGCGCTACATATGTACTCCGTTTACCATTCGCTTGTATCAATAGATTAATGGAAACACAGCCATATCATATTGTTCATATCTCACAGTACTACATGGTTTTAAAATGATCATTTACATTTTTATTAAATACACAGTATAAATTAAGTTAAAGTATATTGCCACCTATTTAGCTACAGAAAGAATTTTTTTCCCCTTATTTAATGTTATTTTGCCCAAAAAACAAATATATTTTGGCTTTCAAAAACATTTTTCGCTTCGTTAATTCTATGTTTTGTTATTGTTTATGTAAACAATATCTAGTAGTATGGTCAGTTTTTTCATACGAATTTGGTCTAATAATGCAATGAAAGCTGTGGCTTTACAAAACAATAAAGCTTTGCCTATATTCCCACGAATTAAGCGAACAAGTATTTGACACAATAAAAGATGCCTTTTCCTGCCTTGCCTTATCGTTGGTAAAAAAAGTCAACGAATCTATGTTTACGTAAACAAATAACGTATGGTTTGTGTAGCAAAACGGAAGAAATCAATACAAAAATTGCGAAAGCAAATTTATTGTGAAAACAAATAATACTAATTGCCACATTATTTTAAAATTATTCATTAATACAATAGATACTTTAAGGCAGTTTGCCAAATATATTTTAATTGCGAATTAACCGCCATTTTTCATTTTCTTTATTTGAGGTAAGTAGGTTTTGATCAACACTTTTTAGGTTCATCCTGACAATTTCTTGAAATTTGCCACGTTCACGCAAATACATTCAATCAAATGATGTTGCAAAAACTCCGCCAACTTGACGTCTTTAAAAAAGTAATCGTACCAAAGTTCTTCTCACTTTTCTTAATTCATTATTTCACGGCTTAAGTAAAGGGCTTTAGCATGAACTTCCGCACCGTTGTGCGGACGATTTATGTGTTCATATGGAGCTTAATCATCTTAGAAAAATTGATTTGTTTGATTAGCATGGCGTTAATGGTTTCGGCAGGTAAGGCAGCCTATAATAATAAAATAGTAAAATAATTGACTTATAGATAAATACAATATATACAACTTTTTACTTATAATACTCAAGAAAACAAAGGTTCTTCACGTAACGATTTATCAAGAATACTTTTTATTTATGCTTAACAATGCTTAATTTTGAAGTGATTAACAATGGTTAACTTCGACATGCTTGATGAAACAACAAAATATAGAGATAGAAGAATAACAGAATTTATAGAAGAACGAAATAACAGAACGTTTAGTCGTTAATGGAATTATAGACGTTAAATGATGTGCCCCGCGTCCCCACCATCAACTTCATGATTATCGCCACTTATTTAATTATTTTTTTTAAAAGGTCTTCGTCGTTCTCATAATCTGTCCGACTGTGGAGAAGAAAAAGAGTATTTTTTTTATTTTTTTGATTTGTTGAGTGGAGATGGACTAAGCCAATGAATTTGTGACTTATATGTCCAGATAACAAACTGTCATAATTTTTGGTCAGAAATATATATAAAACGCGAAAAAAAAGAGCGGCCGTAATAATTGGGGCCGGTATGTTAAGTATAATTGCGTGTGTGTGTGTGTGTGTGTGTGTGTAATTGTGCTGGTTGAGATGCTCAAAGTCAAATCCTGTTGCAAACTTTGGCCGAAAAGGAAAAAGGAATGCTATAGTAATAAAAAATTATTAAAAGAAAAAAAAAAAAAAGTGTAAACCGATAAATTCGCTTTTCTAATAAGGCAAGTTAGTTCCACGAGTTGACGTACATTTTTTGCTGTCAAGAGATCGAGGAGACCATCATATAACTTGAAGAAGCTAAAAGAACCTCTAATGCCGTCAAGCCTGTGACATCTGAAGATTAGATGCTCGACAACATTGCAAACTTCGCAAACTTCATATGCTATAGCGCGAATCATTTTTAAATAAACTTTATCATATTATCATCACTCATAAATCTATAAAGAATTTTGATTTCCAACGAATTAAAAGAATCCACAGAAAGGGGTTTGATTTGAAATGTGGGAGTGTATTTGATGGACAAAATTGTCCTATCAACACGAGCTCTCCCTGCGTGAAGGTCGGCTTTTACATTTAAAAAAAACCGTCAGGTACCCAAACAAGGTGACGGTCATGCACTTGAGACTCATGTAACATCTTATGTATATCAAACACATATTGATTCTCCGCATCTCTTTTATTTATTAGAAGCAGAGCTGACTTGCTATCAGAAAAAATAACAAACCTTTTAATACCAGCAGTGATAGCAACCTTAATAGCATGATGGCGAGCAACTCAATAAAAGTTGAGAAAAGTTCCTCCGCCACTTTGACTCGATGTACTATTTTAGATAGATGTTTCACAAACGAGAAGCCAGATACATTATGTCCGACGTAACCGTTGTTGTAATAAAGAAGGAGCTTTTCTTGGCATAACTTCCTCATACAAGAGAAACTGACATTTTGTTTTGAGGTAGAGATCGATGTGAGAATGTTCATGTTCATTTGTTGGTAATAAAATTACAGAGAGGAATTAAATCTATCTTATCAAAAATATAGCGAAGTTTTTGATAGCAAAAAGTGTAGCTGCAAGAGACAGTATTACTGACAGATAGAGCTTTCTGAAAAAGGAAGGATTCATCATTCTGACCTTAATTAACTCCTTGGCAGTGGAAAAAAGAGCTCTTTCGGAAACGGGACGCTCACCAGATATGACCAGTCAGTCCAGCACAACGTGTTAATATTCGATTTTTAAATGTTTGTATACGTTTCTTAATATATTTTGGAAAATCGCAACATGTGTAATGCGCAAATTCAATTTTGGACTTAACTAAAGATTTGTATACAGTCAAAGCATTTTGGCAAGCCTGATTGATTGTTAGTCATGAGTTTGATGATGTTACATCCAGATTAACAGTCTTTGAAGTCTTTCTCATAATGTCCAGGAAGGGTTAAGCTGTCGTTTAAAATTCTACCAAGAAATCGAAGAGATTTCACCTAATCAACTTTAGTACCTTTGATGAATAGCCTGATTTCAGGTTTAAAACCTTTGGCTAAATACTATTTAATAAATAGTATTTATAAATAAATATAAATAGTATTTATTTTGCTGGGGTTAAAATATAAATTAAGATCGGCGCATGCATCGAAAAAAAAAATTAGCTTTCATCGAAAGATTACTGACAGCCGCTGAAAAAGATGAGTCCGCAGATGCAATTAGAAAATCATATGCATATTGAAAAATATGAGCTTTGTCATCTTGAAGATCATGCAAAGAAGCTTTGTATAGATTGAAGAGTATGGGGCTTAAACAAGTGCCTTGTGGGATACCACCGTATATTTTAACTTTTTCTATACCCATCACCAACACACGCTTGGATAAAAAATTAAGTATCGAAGAGTTTAAGAATTGAAAAGTTTAAGGGAATTCTACCAAGCTTAATCAAGTTGACACAGTCATAGGCTTTGCTAATGTCCAGGGAAAGCATGACAACCATTTTACCTGCTTTTTTTAAGCAAGCTATGAGAAAAGATAGTTCGTTAACCCGTGGTACATTTGCTTTTTTGATAGGTGTAAGAACGAGCTGGAATAATGATCTCAGTTTTCAAGCATACCAGAGAATACTTAACCTTCCTCTAGACAGAGCTCTGACCATGTCATACTTGACTCCGTCACGACCTGCGTTTGATTTACGACTAAGATGTTGATGACCATTGATGTAATTCCAGAAAGAACGTGGGTTGCCGTTAGCACGTAACCCTTTAATCGCGATAGTTCTATGTGTCTTTTTCTTTTTTAACTGCAGACCTCCATTCTTTCAGTGTTTTCATATATTCAATGTAGTTGGCTGGATTGGCATATTTACTTATTTTTTTTCTTGCAGCTTGGTATTTGCGGAAAATGGTTGACAGGGAAGAGTTTATTTATTTATTTATTACACTTATACAGAAACTCAACTAAAAAAAAAAAAGACAGTCGAGTTCAAATGACTCTTAAAGTAAATCTTAAATTAATTATTATTAAAAAACTTAGTATAAGTACAATAAAACAAATAAAAGGAAAAAAAAGAAAAAAGAAAAAGAAAAAAAAGCATGTACACAATTAGCACAGAGCCACACCCACAACCGGTACAGAACCCAGTTGCAAATGAACCCCTAAGCCATCGCAAACATGCATAAGCTTGGCAACCGATA
>CCAG010015652.1:0-67107 GCA_001077435.1 Glossina morsitans morsitans
ATATATATATATATATATATGTATATACATATATATATATGTATATACAAATACATTCTTGACCCTTTTTCGCAAAATGTTTTATATTTTGAATTTCCGTTATATTTTCTAATTTCGTTCAAATGTTATATTATTTTATTATAAGTTATGTCACTTTGAAAATATTGCATATTTGATAAAAGGAATATTTGAAATTTTCAAGTTTTTTGAAAGAGAAATTGCGAATCTCGCAAAAATTTCGAAAAGTTGAAGTGCCATCGCGAATAAAGGAATAACATATTATTGAGTTTAAATTCTCATTGCTTTAATTCCCACACAATCTTTCTGCCCATTGATGTCAATAGCTTCAATTTTGCGGACAGAAGTATTTTTCAGTCAGAAATTGTAACTTTTTACAAATTATAAATTTCTGTTTTATTAAATTTGTAATTTGGATTTGTGACAGTCGGCCCTTTTACGCCTGGCTTTTAATAGATGATTACAATATATCCTTAAAAAGATAGTTAAGAATACAATTATTGCACCAAGTGCGCCCAAAGTTATTATTGTATATTATTGTACCTTGTTCCTATCCCTTAAAAAAAATATGACAACCATATAGATTAAATATTTGTTGTCATTTCTTTTAACTTTAGCTTTCAAAAAACAGATGTCTCTGAAATACTTACAATTTTTAACATAAGTGCAGATCGAATTTTTCTGCAGTTTTTGACAAATTCTTCTTGCTAGATTGTTACGAAAAAACTAAAAATGAGTGCATCCGATACTGGAGGAGTTAAGCCAATGTCCATTGCTGGCCGCATGGTACGTGAACGCGAGCGTCTGATTGGCATGACTGACGAAGAACGTGCTTGGCGAAAGCAATGGTTGAAAGACTTGGAAATTCATCATGGACCCCGCGCAGTTCCTGCTCTTGAAAGGGAGCTTCAAAATCCTATCAAGCGTTTTTATAGAATGCCTTTGGATAAGTTATGTGATGTACTGACACCCGTTTTGGTAAATTAAATGGAAATGTTAATTCCTAAAAAAATTATGTAATAAGTTCTTTTTTGTTCTAGGGCCATGGGCGTGCTTTCGCTATACGATTTTGGACGGGCAAGATAGGCTTGCTTTTGGGCACAGTATATGGTGGTTTCTATTATTTTAAATACAACCAAAACGTAAATCAAGATGACTTTTGATGATTTTTAAGTAATGACAAATGCATTTAATTTGAGTAGGATTGGACACGCAAAGGAGGCTGGCGTGTGGTTTCCTCCCGTGTGGCTTGCAATCCTGGTGATCCAGGCTTTCCTCAGGTGTCAGAACGCACTAAACCTTCGGATTATGGCACAAGGGGTTTTAAACACTCTCCTATATAGTTCAAATATAACAATTTTCCATTGAAACGTGCTTGAAGGTTTTGCAAAGAATGTGATGGAGTTGTGAAGCGATTAAAGCTTATCAACTACATTACTGCGAGAATACACAGAAGAAAAAATTTAAAAACTATGTGATGTGTTGTGATTTTAGTTCTGAACAAACGAGAGATGGACAAATATGTTTAATCAACAATCAAGTTCGGTTATTCCGTATTGAGTAAACTCGTTAGCTGCCAACTATGGGCTTGCTGTAACGAATAGTGAGAGATTTATCGATAAAGTACGCATTTTTCTTACTATCGGATGCAAAATCCTTCGTTCGGGAAGTTGTTCTCAAATCGAGTTTATTCGATATCGGGAACCACAAACGGCCCGTCATTGTAAATGCACATCTTTTATGGGAATTTTATATGCAATTGCAGATGTTATAAAGGATGTTACAAAGGATCGTATGTAAGCGAAATGAAATTGAGAAACGACGCAAAGGAGTTAACAATAAGATTGTAGAAATGAAACCCAAGAAGTCGAAATATGAAGGGAAGATTTTAAAAAATTAAGCTGGTGCAGCAGCACCTCCGAAAACTTCAAGTGACAGACAATCCATACATTTGTTAAGCATATAGTGTAATGTGAATGTTGTTCCAAGTATTGATCCGTAAACAAAGTTTACTTCTTTGAAATTGAAATTGACCCCGCTGATATCAATTTTCTACGGAAGGCAAGCTTAGTTGTGCTGTTTGCAGTTCAACCCATTAAAGTTAAAATGAATTGAAAATGGTTGTTTAGCAGATAATAGTTATTTCATCGAACATAAAACTTGGAACTTATCTGAATTGGTAATAGAGAAAAGAAGCACAACTTGGAATTTCAAAAACAATTACTTGAATTTCGAGGTTTTTATTGGTACAAGAGAAGTTAGAAATGGAAATGTTTTTCTGTGTATAAGTCTTTTAAAGATTTTCACTTTATGTTCTCTAAATTGCAAACATAGGATGTAATTGCTGGTCTTACGATTAAAACAAGCAGCACATTATTTTTTTGAAAGCTCAAGATGTCTAGCGCACACAAGCACAAAAGACATAATATAATCGCTGAAGTATCAAAATCTTCAGTGATCTTCTCTCCTCCTGAATTTTCATAACAAGAAGACATCGCAGTTTTCCAAGGTTTGAAGGGTTCGATACAACGCAACCTCGATATTAATCAAGAAATAGAAGTTACTGTAGAAATGATGAATGAGAGCGATAAGAACAATTTGACATTTTTTGGAGGAATAGAATTTTTGTTTTGGAGGAATAGAATTTAACATTGTTTTGGAGGAATAGAATTTAAAATTGTTTTGGAGGAATAGAATTTAACATTGTTTTGGAGGAATAGAATTTAACATTGTTTTGGAGGAATAGAATTTAACATTGTTTTGGAGGAATAGAATTTTACATTGTTTTGGAGGAATAGAATTTTAGTTGAGTCTTCTTTTCTCTCAGTAACATTATATTTCATTCAATTCACTTTTTTCTCTTTTTACGCAATCGGTGTAATCATTTTTATTTTTTTTTTTTTTCTTTGGTATAATTATATATTTTTGTTTTGGAATTTATTAGTAATAAAAATTTTTTTTTTGTTTCGATTTTCTCATAGTATCTTTATAACATGCATTTATTATCACATATGCCATATGATATTGTCAATCCATTGAATTAACGCATATATCACTACATATTATACCTCAGTTTATTCACTTAAGTTCGTTTGTGACATATAACTTTCATTCATATTAATTTAATTCAAAATTACTTCAATTCAATTCAATTATAACTAACGAACATGGCGACATGACCAATAGACAGTGTTAACCAGTTAAAATTGGTCAATAGTAGTTTGACACAATGTATTTTATGCCAACAAAATTTCCAAATTCTTGATACATTAGCTGTTAATCCCTGTAATCATATGTTTCATAAGGGGTGAATTAATATTTGTCTGAAACTCGTTCAAGAATGTCCAACATATACAAAGTTTTGTAGACCTAACAAATTAAAACCGTACAATTTCACTGAGTTGCCACTACAAGATTTAAAAGGAACGTCTCATCAATTAAGTCCTAGATTCAATCCCGTAAAGACATTAATGCAAGCACAAACAACGAAATTCAGTGAGGAATCTAAAGCAAATATACAGGCCATACCATCACAGTAGCGTGGTTCAATGGTACAATCTATCATTAGCGAAGCTATTAAACCCCTGTTGGGTAATTTGAATTTAAATATCGCTCAAGCTCATTCTAATGCGGATAGTTTGCCTGTTCCCACAGTACCACTCCCGATACACACAGATAAAGGGTCAAATATTATTCCCAGTTGGTACTTATATTTATTGGTCACGAAGATGAAGATTTGACAGTTGATAATTTTTTGTATCGAACTCAAGCGTTAACTATGCAACTGTGCGGAAATTCGTTTGCGGTTGTGCGTAATTTCGCATTTTTGTTCCCTCCCCTGACTGGCACGGTAAAGCAAAAGAAAGCTTTCGAATGGTCATAGCAAGCAAAACTTTTTTTTGAAAAGCTGAAAGAACAGTTATGTTCTGCTTCGTCACTACACAATCCAGATTTCAATCGTCTACTTTCTATACAATGCGATACAAGTCAGTTTGCAATGCCTTATATGTCTCATCTTACTGTCAAACGGGTGGGAAAAAAGATAATATTTTCTGTTAAACGAGAATAAATGTTGGAAAAAAATTATAGCAACTAGATATGCTTTATATGGTTCCGCTACAGCTCTTCTCTTCAGTTTGGCGTAAGGTTTACTTTGATAATACAGAAGAAAAATTTATTCTATTAATGAGGGATTGCCTTATTCCATTCAGCTTTCCTATACCAGAACTGCCTTGCATTACAGCAAATGAAAAAAGCAGTTGTGAACGATAGACAAGAGAAACTGTTAAGTGATGAAAATATCGTAACGTCTTGTACGACGTGGAAAGGAAAAAGTTGGAAGAAGGTCTTTCAATAGAAGAGTACCCTGAAGTACTCTTTTATGAAGATTCAAATGGTGAAAAGATCGCACACCTTGGTCAGCGTAGTGGGGTGTTGTTATTACACAGGGTCCCAAAAATATGCCCTATTGCTACGTGGCTTATATAGGTTATTTGCCCCGAAGATTTGTCCTCTCACTTTTATTGCATCAAAAAATTCATTCTAGGCAATTCACATTGTATATATATTTAACGTACATTCCCTTCATAGGTGGCTTAACCGTACGGTGCCTAATGCCACATTAAATACGAAGGCCACTGTAACGCTACAAATTTAATTTTTTAGTCGTTTGAATAACGGGATTGCTTTGTAACCATTTCCAATCAATAAAGCGTCTGATTTTTAGAAAAAGCGACTATTTAAGTAGGTACGTTTTTCTAGCCGAACATCATTAAACAGGTAAGAAATGCTGTTTAGCTTAATGGAAACAAAATGGGACAGTTTTTGAGTAGCTAGTCACGGTGCTATTTTGGAAAATGGGTAAGCAGTCAAATCCTTGGGTTTAGCACCATTAATTACGAATGGCACAATCGAAAAGATCGACCTTTAAAAATACATTAGAAAGAAAATTGATCAGAAAATTGGGCAAATCATCCACAAAACTTATAGAAATTTTATAAGAAAATATAGATTTATTAAAAAAAATAAACTAGCATTAGGAATTAACCGACCTAATATTCGTAATAAATCTTTTTAGTCGTTTATTAAAGGTGATTAAAAAAAATTTGTTGCTTTAATTTGATCTCCATTTAATAACAACAACGTCTTTCAGTTTATTTTGTGACCGACAAAATCGGTTCGAAATTTACTGCATTAGGAAAACAATGAGGTTTTTTATTATGTCGCAATTTGATTGGCGACTCTAGACTTCTTGTCTCTCTATTCTCAACACATGGTAATATTTTTTAAATTTTATTACAAAAAAAACCGGTGTGTCTTTCTTCTACTTTTAAGGATTGTTTATTTTTGAAAAAAGAACATGTTGGAAAAACATCTAATAAATCTTCTTATAATACTTTTATTAAACCGAAAGATTTCAATGATACTATTTTCTATAAAATAGATTATGAAATGCCTGATTTCGGAGAGAACACTGTAAGTAAAAAAAAACAATCAATAAAATTATTAATTATTACCATCACTTTCCTGTGTAGGTTCTTTTCACTACTTTCATGTTAGTCCTAATATTGTACCGCCACTATGTTTAAAAAACGTCGGGAAAAGTGATATCAAACATTTACAAGAATTGTCCTTAGTCAAACTATTGCAAAACTGTAACGGATCTTTCAGAAATCTACTCCTCCAAAGTGTCAAATAGTTTCAAAAATTCAAAGATTTGCATTCGAAGCCTATAGCCCCACGGTCGTCTTGAAAGGAGAATGTAACATCAATATAATATTTAACTTTATTAAAATAAGTAGACTAAATATCTACCCTACTGTTTTTCAAAAAATAGAGTCGATAGCCCTAGTCGCCAAAATAAATTATAATAACAATCGCATATTTACAATTTTTTTAATGAAATACTCAGGAGAAAACTCTTTCGTTATTTGTTTACTTGAAATGGATTTTTCTAAATGGATTTTTCTAAATCGTTCGTTTTTTATTTTGAATTCATCAAAGCTATTGTTTTATTCATTCAATGATTAAATAAATACCTACATGTCGTATAAATATTTTCTGGATTGGAAAGGAATTTCCACCATATAACCGGTTCAATTACTGAACAGCGGGTAATAATCAGCTGTTAGACTTGACAGCTGCTGTCAAGTGGTTCGCGCCTGTTATACTCAGATTTAGATATTGATGTTTTTCTCCGCGAAATTGTTCAACCGAAGAGAATGACGTTTTTCGATTCTCTTTAGTTCAAATGCGGCTTTGTATTTGCTGCTCTGTTCTTGGTCTGGCTGGCTGTCATAAACTGCCGTCATCATCAAAGTTTTTATTTGAAGAAGTAAAAATGTGAATATTTGGCAAACATAATCCTTTAGGATGTACAGTACGTTTCTGTAAAACAATAAGTGATGCAATTTTTACATCAAAAATAAAGTGAAATAAAGTCCGTACTGTATTAAAACAAGAGATTTTTCTTTAGTAAACGTGGTCACGCCTTGATATTTTTTTTTCTTAACGACTGTAAGGAAGTGTTTTAAAAAAGCTTGAAGCCGGTATAAATTTCGGAATCGTTTACTAAACGAAGATATGCTCACTTTTCCACAGTTTTCACAATCAGTGTTAATTTCAGTAAAAAGTGAATTTAAAATGAGTTGGAAAAAAGATTCGTTGTGAATGTATGCGTCGAGTGAACCTCTATTGAACACATAAATATATATATATAAAAAAAAAGAGTAGCAGAGTTTAACGCACCATATAAAGAATTATATAAAATATTTTTAATAGGAGTTCTAAGGATTCTTGGACACACAAATGAATTATAAAATTAACATATCAATTGTACAATCAAAAGGTGAGTGTAACCAAAAACGATTAAAGTTGGTGTGAAAATGTATTTACGATTTGTTGATAATCTTTTGCATTTACAGAGCTTTGTTGCAGTTTTTTAATGCAATTCGGAAAAATTGCAATAATAATTTTGGCATAGGAAGCAAATAAAAAATTTCTAATTTTTTTCTTTTGTTGTTCGCCTCATCGGCTTTATTTACGAGTGTTTGTGCAGTAACCGCTGCCGTCGCTGCCACTATTCTTCATTTTTGCCGCTTTTTCTTTACTAGACGGAGAAATGAGACTCATCAACTTGAATTTTAGCCGTGTGCGTTATTTTCCTCCAGCTAGTTTGCCAGCCCATCCATCCAACTAGTCGCTTTCCTCTCACGCGCGTTCTTACTGCGCTCTCTATAAAACATAAGCGCGCGCGCTACTCTACTCTTTACTTCTCATTTTTGGCACAAAAAGCCCGCGCGCGCCAAAATGCTCCAAAAGAAATGTCCGTAATTGCCAAAGATTTTCACTAATTTTTATTTTTTTTAAAGAATCTGATACTACGGGATATTACCACATGTTGAATATAAATCCTTTACCGTTTATCGTTTAGATTTTCAATGAAAAACGTTTTCAAAGTAGGTCCCGAAAATGCATAATCTAGGTTTGTTTTGTATACATTTTTGTTGCTGTTTGTTTTCGTTGCCAACAGTGTTGTCAACTTACATGTGTTTTTAGTCGAGAAGTAATTTATCGGTACTAATACACACAAATTTGTTGAAATGGCGCTTATTTTATAGAAAATTATTTGAACATTTGCATAAATATTAGAAGTAATTAGTTTTTAGAAGTAATTAAAATATATTTCGGAATCTATTCGAAGGTAGTTTAAAATGAAAATATAGAGTCACTGTATATTTTAAAATTTCCAAATATTTCAGACTACGAAAAGTACAAAATTATACATTTACTTGAAAATTTGTTTAAAAACATCTACGCAAGCCAAATGAATATCATTTAAATGTTTGACTTTATTAAATCGACTAAACTAACTATCTCACCTACCACACAAAAAAAAAGGGGGGCGTGGAGTCGGTAGCTTAGTTCCTGGTGCTCACACTACTTTTGGTCGTAAGAATTATTTCTTTGGTCGAAGTAAACTTTAATAATAATAATTACATTTGTCAAATTTATCTCTTATTTTATCAATAATTTATTAATAGTGATAAAATTAAGTTAGCAAGAATTATTAATTGTAATTATTATCAGAGTAATGAAAATTACAAGTAAGCATAAATTGTAAATACTATTATAGACGTTATGGTAGAAATATGCAATGGATAGGTGTAAATGCTCTTATAATATCTTAATTTTTCTTTTTTCATTTTGTCTATTTAATATATATCTTATGTGTTAATTGACATCGAGAGTAGCTTAAAGCGTCTTTCATTGGATTTATACGAGTGTCATAGATAATTAACTGACTAATGGGGAGCAACAATGTTCGAAGCTTGCAAATTTTTGAGGATTTAGGATAGCAAAGGTTTTTTTGTAACTGTGTGATAGTCTGAAATGTTGATTGATTTTGCCCTTAAATAACTGATCCCCTTACTTCTCTGGTCTATTTTTTACAAATATTTGGCAGTTGTAAATTTATTGTTCTCCCTTATGTTTTGTGGAGATAAATGCAAACGATTGTATTCATTTTTCGATGTTCAATTGCACCAATTTCGAATTGCGTCGACAATACTGTTTCACTTGAACGAGTTTTTCTCAGATGTCGTTAGTGTTTGTTGAAACAATTCGTGAAAAGTTAGTTGATATATAAACTTGAAAGAATTATCAATACCTCTGTACTGCGAGTTTATTTTGATTGATACTCTATGATGGATACTTGCATGTGTATGATGGTACCTAATAAATTTGCACAAAATAGAAATCAAGCGGGGCATCAAAAAGCCTAAATGAAAATACCTTTAAGTGAATTTAAATTGTGTATTTTTGCTAATATCCTAAGAGTATAACCACTCTTTTGCAGTTCTTATGTAGCTTGTATTTTGCTGCATATTCTGCAGCTGCAGTCAATAGCGTCGCGTCTCTGCTTTGTTGATGTAGCTCCTAAAGATTTGGGCGCAATATAAAATATTTTATAAGAATTGTTTTTGGTTTTATTTATTTATTTTTTTCAATTTCTTCAATCATCGTGTTTTGAGGAATTTGTCTCTTAATATATAATTCCGTAAGAACAAGCGCTGCTAGTTCTGTATTGGTGGTTGTAAGGTAAAATAAAAGACGACAAAGCTGTCGAATCGTTATTGTTGGCTGGTTTAGTTAAATTAAAAGTATGTATTTTTATTATTGCTGAATTTTGGCGCTCGATCATCTGTTTTGGCGCCTTTTGATGGTATGTGCTTGTAGTGGCAGTTACAATCTATGTACATACGTGCTTGTGGATATAACCAGCTAATTCATTTCTCTAATATTAGATGCTACAGAAACGTTAGTGTATAGCTTCTTTCCTTCCTTTCTTTATGCAAATAGGTGATTCATACACTTTAAGCTATCCCAGATTTGATGTTTTATTTAACATAGGAGAAGGCAGCACGTCATTCCGTTTATAACATCCGTGGTATATATATATATATAAAGTAAAATTAATTTATATATATATATATAATTTATATATGTATATATATATAAAATAAATTATACAATATAAAATTATACAATATAAAAATTATTATATATATAAATTTATATTATATATACATATTTTATATTATATAAATTATATATACATATATGTATAATAAATTAATATTTATATATATAAATTTCATTTACATAAATTTGTATATACCTCTATAAATAGTGGGGAAAAATTTATTAAAATACTATTTAATCTAAATTAGTAGTAAAATTAGTATTTGAAGTAACAAAAGTTCATAAAATTAAAACCAATTCCAAGGTAAAAAAATCTTCGAACATACAAAATATCATATCTAGAAAAAAATTTAGATGAAATGTAGTAATAATTAAAAAGAAGAGTTTTATATTTTTTCATGTGTTGGTCTGAGGTGGGTATTAAAGATACGAAGACTTATTCCCTTTTGTTTGGTCTGACTAATTTGAAAATTATCATCTTCAATTCCTTCCATAAACTTAAAGCTTGCGATTATTCTTAAAACATTAAATTTAAATTTTTTTGTGCTCGTTACTTCTGTTCATTGGGTTTATATGTTTTCTGATGTAAAATCGAAAGGATTTTTGCAATATTGTTACCATGTCATCATTATTGGAACAAACCTCGAAACTCAAGATATAAAAGTCTGCAATGATTTTGGGAATATCTTCAAGCCAAAAATTCACCATATTTCTTTTATATTTCAAGCGCATTTTCTTTAATTATACCTTTTAGTTGATAACCTTTTGTTATATTTCGGGCAAAATCATTTTTCATTACTGTGGATAATGTGCAAAAGTTGAATTTCGACTTTCATATGCTTTTTTTGATGCGAAGAAAGTTTCGCGTAGAGCGAGGCAAATTAGCCTCCACGCAAACCTCCACCCCGAAGGCAAAACCCCTTTAACCGACCGGCACCACCGCCGCCAAGTGGTAATTTGGGTGCTAATCCGATGTTTTTCTTTAATGGAAATCAAGTTGCATCAAAACAACGAATAGCTACCGATATTCAGCAAGGTAAGTAGGTAAAATGTCTTTCTTTTAATCAGTTGTCTGTTTCGTAGACCAAGAGCGAAAAGGATTTTCTATATTAGTTTAAAATATTAATGATCTGCCAATTGCATTACTTAATTATAACTTTTTTGGCTATCAATTATAAATTTTCTTGATTACAAATTATTCTGAATAACACGCGTATGGCTATGAACTTGGCTGATGTACTCTTAGAATTATTGTATAACGTAGTGTTTGTATCGAATTCGAATTTACAAAATTGTATATGCTCGCTTGTAAAAGATGAAATATAAAATAAAATTTATACCAATAGTGAGTTATGTTTATTTTTATTGTGGTTCAAATATACCAAGTTTGGTCCAATTTAGTAGCTAGTTTGACTTATCCGATTTAATATCCATGTGAGAGCGCTCTGGTCTGTTTATACGATAAGTAGTAATCGAGAATACACCGTGAATGCTACTAAAGAGAAAGCTGAAGTTGGATTTAGTTTGTTTACTATTACTATTACTATTACTATTACTATTACTAAAGCCCAAAGGAAATAAGTAAGGGAGTAGAAAATGGGAAGACATTTTACTTTTCGGAGATAGTTATCTATGCTGTTGAAATTCATTACACATTTTTGCAATGAGTGCAACGTTAGTTAGTTAGTTACTTCAGTTAGAACCATTCATCTTAGTTTTTAAAAATCGTTTCGTATTATTTACTGTTAAGGTTTTTCGTTGCTATAATATATATTAAAATTGCCCTAATATTTTAATCTAATTCGTTTATGGGAACAATTAGTTATTGTTTAAATTAGTAAAATAAATTAATATTTTCATTTCATTTTTAATTGTTTAAGTACCCTTGTTTGTTTACGTTATTCCTTAATTGGACCTGGTTAAAATATATTTTCGAAATATAGAGGGGATGAAAGGCTGGTAATGTTCTTTTTTTGCGTGATGGTGCTGTATTTGCTTCCTTTCATATCCATTCAAAGGTCTTTGCAGTTAAGCGGCGCTAGGTTAAGTTAAACTTTGTTTGGAATCCTTTTTAAATAAATACTTTCGAAAAAAACTTTTTGAGTATTAGAAGAATTATGGATCAATACACATTACACTGCAATTTATTTATTTTATTAGGAATTTAATACGGAAGCACGATACGATTGGTGGGTATATAAATGAGATATACATGACATTTGGTAATAGGTTGACCATTTCACTGCCTTTTCCCAAATAAATTTCACAAACTAAGGAGCCCAATTATAAATGCAAATCCGCCTGAGTAGGCGAGTAGGCAAGAGTCTCGACTAGGAATTCAATAGTCGTGGGTTCAAATCTCAAGTGCGGTAGAGTTTTTATAATAATAATAATAACAATAATAATAATTATAATATTAATAATAATAAAAGCCGAAAGTCTTAGATGCTAGTGCTTTAAGACATTAGTCTTCGAATTTTTTCTCTGGCTAAATTTATAATAATAATAATAATAATAATAATGATAATATAAATGCAAAACAAATATGTAATTTATCATATGTATTATATTATAAATTTAATTTTAATTTATTTTCTCATAAGAAAATATTCCTAATGACTTTAAACAATCACGTAAAAGGAATGATAGATAAAAGAGTTTTAATTTGCGACCCAGAATGAATGTCGATTACAAAATTTTTATTTTTATGCAAAAACACAAAATATTCAATTTTATTCAATATTACGGTACATAAGTAGAATATAATTGTGTACATACAAAAACAAAAATTATATGTACGTGTGCAAATAGGAAGAAAAAGGAATGGCTAATATAGCAGCAAATATGTACAAGTACATACAAGTATGTTGGCGCAATATGAAAAATGAAAACGGCCCGATATTAACCACACTAATAATAGCTTCCACTAACCAATATTAACCACACTAATAATAGCTTCTAATAACCGATATTATCCACACTTGCATGAATTATGATCAAAGTAGCTTCTAATAACCGATATTATCCACACTTGCATGAATTATGATCAAAGTAGCTTCTAATAACCGACAATTTTTTTTAACGATTGGTGCCGGGGAATAGGTTTATAAAAAAAGTGCCATGCGTTGAGAATAGAAAGAGAACAAAGTTGCTTTCAATTAATTGCAACGTTTCGATTCCATTAAGTGAGAGGGAGTAAAGTAAATAAACTATTAGAGTGTGAAAGAAATCAAGGTGCCATTTCTGTTAATTGAGAATTCGAGCTGCCATTCCTGTTAAAGTGGGAGAAATCGAGATAAGACTTCTGTTAAATGAGAATTATATTACACATTTACATTGGACATTAAGTTGGATTATAAGAAACATTTGTCAGTTGATGATTCCATATTCAATCAAAAATAAAAACACAGTTTTCAGTACACCTCAACACCTCAAAATTGAAAAATTTTGTACAAAAACTATGAAAAGAAATGTTATATTCGACAATATATTCTTTTGATTTTTTCTGACGCAGAGATCGGAAGGACTAATTATATTATATAAATAAACGAATAACTGTTCCGTCCGCAGAATTTACATTATTATACGAATATTACGATTTAACGACGCTGTTCCTAAAATCACATGTTTGGTCTCCCATTCATTCGACGCATTTTCCTTGATGTGTACAGCGCGAAGTCACTTATCAGATATTTGCGCAAATTTTTGTAAGTTCTTCAATTTGACATTTATATGTATACGTGTACTCGCCTTATTAGTAGGCATTAAAAATGTTGGCAAATCTTGGTTTTTTTTTAGCGAAAGTAGTGCAGCAAACGTAAATTCAGCCTTGTGTTGCTTGAAACTCACTTGGGATTATGTAAATTTATTTTTAATCAATTTACTTTTATCCTCTCAAGGATAAATTGCAAGTTTCCTACGACAAGGAGTTGTTACTTCATACGTTTAAAAAAATACTCAGCATTTCAATGATAGTTCCTCACATACAGAGCCATTATCAGCAACGTCGACATAATACGCAGTCGACATGTGACGAGCTTCGAAACAGAAATGCTGGCCAACGTGATCATGCCCTTCTCCACGTATTATATGTTGTTGCAATTTTCATTCATTTTATTTGTTCCGCAAAGAATGCGATAATAATTTGTAATTGAACTATATTCCATATTTTAAGCACAAAGCCGTCTGCAACAGCAAACGCGGTGACACAATCTGTGGAAAATTTTGAAAAATAGTAATAATTATTTAGCAGATATAGGGCGAACGTTGTGTAAAAATGTTTCGATCGCAACAAAGCCCTGCCTATATGGCAGATGCATAAAAATTTTCGAGGCCTGTATTCTGAATTTTTGCCTGGTCATTAAGCATATGTGTGTTTGGGGTCATGATCAATTTGTGGACGCTTTACCTCGGTTCGCATTACTTATTAACCTTATCTCATGGCGCTTTGATAACGTTTGTGCATAATCATTCATTTGTGGCTACGATTTTTTTCGCACATTATCCTCATAAGGCGTCCACTTTTCGCCACTAATATGAAGCCTCCTCTTCTGCCTATCCAGGTCAATTCGATCTTCTTTAATTTATAAACGAAATGCTTATATTGCGTATTAGCACATTTTTATTCAATTATGAATAAATTGAGAATAGATTGGAATGAAAATGTTGTTAATATTTGGCGTACTGGTCAAACGATCGAGATAATTTTTGGAACAAACATGCAATCTGTGCTGATGAACATGCGCGTAACAATTTTTCGGAAATTGCCCAACCTGTTTACCTAGAAGAACTTGAGATTATATATTATAATATATTTATTATTTTTATATCGGTCGATTTAGAATCATATTCTCAATCGATCTAAGCTTTTTTTCTGTCCTTTTTTTTGTATTCATCTTGCAGGTCGCAGTTTTCGGGATATTTGGACGAAATTTAGTAAACTGAGGTGTTTTCGTTCAAGCACCGCTTTTTCAACAGCTTTTTATATAACAAAATATTTTGAAAAACCGTGGTAGGAATAACACTACTAAGCTAAGTGGTGCAGGGTATTTAATGGTGAGTCCCACTATAGTGTTTTTACGTGATTAACACTGCGTTTATAAGCGATAAAGCAACTTTTGGGCTTAATTTCAATTTTTTGTCTTTACTTTTCCGACTCTGGCGATTCTACAAAGATTATACTATAATATAGCCCGATTGGGTTGGTGTTAAGAGACTCTAAACACACCTTTTAGGAAATGATTTTCTTTTATCTGATATTCCGATTGAGTAGCATTTCAGCTTCTTGATCAGAGTCTTCAGGACCGGTAGAGTTTAGTACATCCATACCGTTGTTTTTGGCTGTATGTATCTTTTCCTTTTGTTTACAGATCTACGGATCGAGAGAAAAGTTATAAAGACAACAGTGGAAAAAATGTTTCTATCTCTATATACACACTACAATTTCAATAAGAACCTTATGTATTTATACATGGAAGCGCACATACACACCTCGAATATAAATAGAAACACGTAGTTTTATATGCAATATATCCGGACAAAACAGCGTTCACTACGTAATCACTCTTAATTAATTTTTCAATTTGATTAAATTAGACTGAAAAATAATTAAACATTCGTCAATATGCTTTGTTAGTAAAGAAGTTGTAAAATATGAAGTCCTTTGAAAAAAGATTATCATTTAAATCTGCCACGCAGAAGATACGAAATTTCTTCAGCTGCATGGCTTATAACGTCGTTCAATGAAAATTATTCTTGTGCACATTTGCAGCATCAACTTTCGACTATAAAAATTAGCCAATATCGTTCAGGACGGCAATGTAAGAGCGGAATCAGCACCATTTTTAAAAAAATGTACACACAATTACAACGCCAGCCAAATAAACCTGTCCAAGCTGTCACACGTTGCTACTGAGGGTCTGTTCGATCACATTCATTTTTTTTTAGCTTTCGGAGACTCGAATGCGGCCCTTTTGGTTATTTTCGAATCCAAACGCGAATCAGGAAATGTATAATGAACGTATCTGAAAACTCCATTGTCAAATATTAAGGCATCTATGGTCATAAATGGACAGTTTAAAAGTGATTGTGAAATTTAAAAGTGCAGTTCTTGGAAACGTCTACAGTTATAGCTTATAAAAATTGATGAGATAACTCGGCCCTAAAATCCAGTTGCATTAATTGATAATTTTCCGTTGCGCAGTTGCGTTCTCTTTTTACTGCCTTAAATGAAATCTTTAGCTAAAACCTGGAAGTTGAACTGCTTTTGGGATATCTGCTAATATATATATAGGACCAAATCACTTTATTTTACAGTTTTGTATCTAATAGTATGGTTATAATACATTAATCTGAAAATTCCTACTACTACTGCGTACATTCGTTCAAACGGTCACCGCAACAAAACTCCAACTTACTTGCTCACAATCAACAAATGTTCCAATTTTCTTCTGCCTTCTTGTCAATTTTCCTAATTTTTTTTAATATCATCTTATTTAATGTTAAGAAACTGTTTGCCGTCTTATCATGTTTTTAGAACAATCGGAGATTTTCTAATTCCGAAAGTACGAGTGGATTTGCAACTTACGCGTGTCAGATTTCTGCATACGTCTTCGGTGAAAATGATTTAAATTGGCATATTTGCCTTAAGTAAATCAAAGCTCTGCCCCGTGGCAAATTTACACTGTTGTTTCCTGTCTTTATTTTCATAAAGTAAAATAACGAAATATCGAAAAACTCTTATTACATTTTATAGAGGAATGTGATTTGGAACACACGGAAGTTGGTACAGGAAGATGCGTGAACAGCCAGATGAATGTAAAGAATTTTGGTGTTCTTCGGACAAAAAAAATAATGCAGCCTGTTATTTGTTTTTACCTGATGTAGTTTCCGATATGCCAATAGAGTATAAATCTATTTCTGCCAAAATGGATCAATTTGACCTATAATCATTGTGGAATATCCATAGATGCACAAATGAAGTTAGGAAGCTGAGATTTGGCCCAAACATTCCAGTATTAATAAAGCAGCAACGGTTTTCAGCTCGTTCTACGTTTTGCCGTCTATTGATCTTTCTGTGTCTATCTGTGAGCGACAGGTTGGACTCAGTCGTTCATTCGTACGGCTGCCTAGGGGATTTCAGTCGATTGCATTTCTAGCCAAATATTGACGCTCAGCGATTTTTATCAAAAAACTTTGAAAATATTTAAAAAATTTGTTTTCGTACAACGGCATTTTCAAGGTAAAGTGTTGTTTGGGGATTGGCTGCGAAGTTGCTCTGATTTGACCCAGTTTCAATAGATTTTGACCTTGGCCCAAAACGCATCAATTTGTTAAATTTCGTCGAAATATCCCAAAAGACGGTGACCAGTAACTTGAAAAAAAGATATTCTGGACAGATGTCCAGACAGGCAGATAAATTGAAATTGATTGAGAAAATGATTTTGTATCGACCGATATTAAAAGTGGTGCTATCTCAAGTTCGTCTGACCACTACACATACGTTCGCATAAATTTAACCTATCAAGTATCATAAGCAATGTAGAGTATAAAAATAGTTATAAAGCAGAAAACGTTTGATGATTTTTATTTACTTGAAAAAAATCTTTAATTCCCACTCTTAACTAGTTCATTGCATGCCCAAAACCCCGAAAAAGTTTGTGGTTGACTTTTCTGTTAACTTAGATCAAAAACTTGGCTATCATTCAGGATTACAGTTTAAACGTTAATTTGCATGATGTTTTATTACGGAGTTCAGAGACAGAAAAATAACATCTGATGCTTTCAAGTCTTTTTACATTCGCGTGCACGCCATAGAAAATCGATATATACCCAGATTAATCTGAAAATTTTTTTGTTAATTGCGTCCTTTTTGTAAATTGAAGTGGATCATTATCGGAACACTCTTTTAAACGGTGTTGGTAAATATTTGCTAAAGTCTGGATAAGTTACATTTAATATTTTCAATTGAGCCTGACTGTTGATTAAACCGCGTATATAGGTCATTCTCAGCGAAAAGGCTGATGGCGTAGTTTAATACGATTACAGATATTTCTTCGTTTGCGAAGCTCTCCATCAATTCTTATTATTTGGTGAACAAACAATAACTGTATATTTCAATGTAGATTTGGGGACTGATGTAAACCGGCGCTTGAAGACATAGGAACCACTGGATTCTTCAGTTTCATAGATCAAAAAAAGGGGTGCCACACTGTTTATGCAGGCGTTGATATTCTCAGCTTAGAATCCATTAAAATGACGAGGTCGCTGAAGAACTGAACGTTGTCAAGCTATTAGTAACCAATGACATGTTGTGATAGCAACCGGGGAAATTCTATACTAACAGTTAGATTATCAGAACGCAAGGTATTAACATCTGCAATTGTATTTAATCCCTATAAGTCATCCATAAATAAGCTTGAAAGGATAGGACCAAAATGACTTTCCTGAAAAATGTTAATTCTATATGCTATGGATAACTTAACTGAATGCGTTTCCTTCCACTCGTTAAATAATAATAAGAATATAATGTAACATAATGTAATATAAATAACATATAATATAATAATATATAAAAAACTATGTAAGATTAAAAAGTCATTTAACTAATTTAATTGTAAATGTATTCTGTAACTGAAAGGTACTGCTACTTTATTCCAGCGACTGCACTAACATAAATATTTTTGTAGTAGATACTTTTAGATACGGATTTCTTCAGGATTCATTTTATTTTTATACCTATCATCGAAGGGTTGGGAGTACGGGGAGTACATTCATTTTGTCATAATCTTTGCCTTATAAAGCACATTCATTCTTGACCATAGTCAAATTCTGAACCGATCGAACCATGTGATCTTGACACGCTTACAATAAGGCGTAACCTGAAAACTTTTCTGCTTTTTCCAGCAAAAGTTTGTGAGTTTAGATAGAAGGCTGAAATTTTCTAAACTCATTTCGTGAAGGACCATACTATTCATGTTCCAAATGGACAAAATCGGCCACGACGATATAAAGCTATAAATGACTTATGTTCATATTTTCCACCTCTTTGGGGTTTTCTGCTCACTACTCGTAAAGGAAAAGCAAAAGAATGTTGAAAATTAATCTGTCCATTCTTTATATGAAAGTAATCGTCCACCCTCACACATCATGAAAATTTAATTTTATTCTAAATAAAACTTTTTAATTAATTCGGTTAAAACTTCTACAAGTCCTTAATACTGATCTAGTAATAAACAATAGTAAATTATCGTCCTTACCACGCTAGAGTGGTATTAAATTAATATTGGTATGATAAATTGAATGATGGTGGATGTGTAAGATTGGAATACAGTTTTCTTAATTTTTTTATTATGTTGCACTTACTAGTCTAAAAACTAGAAGGCAGATAAATTTGATATTGTTTTCAGAGCATATTTAAAAAATGCTTTAGAGTATGAACGAAAACCCGAATGTGAATGGCTTGATGTCGCGTGAGTGTTAATTCTTAGAAAATGTAAACTCTTCCGTGAACTCTTGCGTGAACATATAATATTGGTAAAATAAATATCGCTGTTGTTTTACACGCAAAATTTCGTTCGAAAGTTTGCTAACTTTCCGGTCTGTAGAACGAATATGTTTACGCAAAATTGGGTAAGGCAGAGCGATTATCGTACGATTTCCGATATTTCCTTTTACAATTCCGTGATCAAATTGGCGACCGTCCTGTTGATATCGTCAAAAGTTTTTATTACACTTTTGGCTTTTATAATTTGGTATACTCTCAAGTTAATAAAACACCGTATACGGAAAACTTCCCGAGGAAAACCAAACATTTCGAAATATAATTTGCAATTTGTTAATCAACGCACGTTATTGAAATAAATACGCACATCTTTTTATACGCATCCGTAAACCGTTTTAAGCATGTCCGTCTGTATATCTCTACGTCTGTATCATGTCTGTTGTAAACATTCTTCAGGCCGCACAAATGAGGTTATCGACTTTAAATTTGGCGGAAACATTGGAAGTGATAGTACGCCGGTTGGCATTGAAAATGGGCTAAATAGGTGCACGGTGAACTGGGAAGCGCGCGATGTGGTCACGATGTTTTACTTTTTGCGTAGAAATTTTGCAAATTCTTTTTTTTATATCTTTATTGCTTTATATGCTTTCCAATCTTAGTTAATTATAAAAGTGTTTAAATTTATTGAACTATATTAAAGTTTCTGTGTTGATAGTCATTTTGGTTTCTGCGATCAGCAGTTAGTGCTCTCGTGAAAAGGTGTTTTTCTCCTTTTGAGTATCGTTGCTTCGAAGTGTCCGAGTTGGTTCGTTACTCTTTGTTTACTGTGTTTTTAATAATGCGAAGTTTGCGTCTAATTTAAATCTAATTTAAATTAATTGTCAGATTATTTTTGAATATGTGACCACCTCTTTTTTCCACAAGCTCTATTTTGTCCGCTGCTTTCTGACATTGAGTGTTCATTCATTACTTGATGATTTTGCGAGCGTTTCTGTCGCGTGAAGTGTGCAGGTATCATATCCTCTATTGCTGACTCAGCTGAAAACACACAAGTTACACCTAAGCCGAAAATCTCTTCTCGTTTCAGCTGCGCTGAGGTGGCAAGGGTATCTCTTCCAGGCTACTCCGTCTACAATTTCAAAGAATATTAAAATAAATAATAAATTCTCCTCCCTTCCTAGCTGCTCGGGTGTGTCCACTGCTCATCATGCAAGTCGCACGAGCTGCACAAGCAAGTGTAGTCATTCCCTCTCAAAATTCTCTACCTATGGATCCCATTGTTCCTAGTAAGGACGACGTCCGCTTGACGGCAGTACCTCTAAGAAAGGCAATATTCGTGTCTGGCGTTTGACACCTCTGAGGATAACCTAAAGCGTTATCTGGCAGCAAAAGTCCCATCCGTTAATTTGAAGTGTGTTAGCATATTTAAATTATTTCAGCTCAACATAGAGCCATCTCGTCAGCCCCAGCAACTTCCATTTACCAAAACGTTGTGAGCTGATACTCAATATTCGCTCCACTTTCTTAAATTCAGTGAGCACGGAGTTTTGTTGTTTGGCTTTCACGGAAACCTGGTTAAACACTAATTTACATTCGGCGGAACTTTTTCCTAATTTTTTCCAGATTGTCAGAAAGGATCGATTGGATCGCACTGGTGATGGTGTTTTAATTGCCATATCTGCTGCAATTCCGTCCTATTCACTTGAATTTTCTCCTGCGCCTGACGTTAAATTTATTGTCATTCGGGCGAAAATTGGCAGTAAGCCGTTACATGTAACTTGCTCGTATATTCCACTAAATGCGGATATCTCTTCTTATAAGAAACATGCTGCCTTCGTTTGTAACGTGGCCGATAAATCTAAAACTGCTGATATAGTTATAGCTTTCGGGAAGTTCATTTTGTCACTTGGTGATTTGGTAGTAATTCTGGCTAGAGCTATTGTTTTTCAATGAATTATTTGATCGTTATTCGCTTCAATTTACCCGTACTTCCAACTGTAATGGCAGACTGCTAGATCTTTGCTTTGCCAATTTCCCGGAGATAGTTGTAAGTCGTTGTCCACCTTTTAGTTTACCTAAGGATCCGTATAATCCACCAATTTGTATTTCCTTTTATTACAGGCATGATCGTTCGTTGAACTACCCTAAAGTGCCAAATCAAACTTCCTCCAATAAATGTAAGGATTTTAAAAAAACTAATATTTTACTGTTTAAATCTCATCTTTCATACATTATGCTCGATTTCTCTGCTGGAAATGTTGAAACCTTACTGTCATCGTTCTAATGTATTAAACCTAGGTTGTGCATCCGTTTCGACCAAACAACCCCGCCCTCAAAGCAAGTGCCCGCCATGATTTGACAAGGCAATCAAATAGTACAAAGATAGAAAAACAAACTTTTCAAAAAATTTATGAAAAGTGGTTCTGCTTATAACTATTTTGCTATTCTGCTGCAAGGCATAAATTTAATTACCTCAAGCACTAATATTGTTGCAGATACCACCAGTTTATAACATACTCACTACTTGTTAATCCTCGATATTTTGTTAGGTTTGTCAACTCCAAAAGAAAAACCTCCATATTCCCTCGCATGTTTCATTCAACGGCTCTGAGCCCTCTGTTGATATTGAAACGTCAAATCTCTTTGCTGGTACTTTCGAAGAAATTTTTCAACTACTGATTCTGACCTAACTGCTAACTATTCGTATCTGATATCTAGCTTGGCTTTGATTCCTAACTTGGTCGTATCAAAAAATGATGTTTTAGATGGTTTGAGCTCTCTCAAATATAGTAGTACGCCTGGGTCTGATGGGATTCCAAATCATGCTCCGACGAGTTATGTGGTGCTACTTCAAAGATTTTCAATCAGTTCTTGAAATCAGTTGTTTTCCTTTTGTGTTGGAAGAGTAGATTGCTTATTCCGCTCCACAAATGTGGAAATAGGCATCATGTTGAGAATTATAGAGGCAACGCCAAGTAGCGTGTCTTTCTAAATCTAAAAAATGCAAGAAGGTTGGTCATTGTTTCACACGAATTGAAAAGCGTTGATTTGTTCATCGTTTTAGGAATTCTATTCGATAAAAGATTATGTTTTATTTTGCACATTGACCTCTCTTTAAGTAAAGCTACGTCCGCGTTAGGTTTCGTTAAGAGGTGGTCAAAAGAAATTAAGGATCCTTACATTACAAAACGGCTATACCTATGCTTAGTTAGACCAATACTTGAGTATGCCTCTGGTGTGTGTTCTCCGTCCTATATGTGTTATGTAGATTCAATTGAATCCGTTCAAAAGCAGTCCTTGCTTTGTGACCTTAGGAATTTTTGTTGGGACCCGTTTGTCTCTGCCTCCTTAAGAAAATAGGTTGCTTGTGTTATCCCTACCGTCCCTTGAGAAACGTAGGTTTATTCTTTATGTTTCTTTCTTAATTAACTTAATTAATGGTACTATAGATTCGCCCACATTACTTGGTGAGATAAGTGTAACGACATGTGTCCTGTTAGTCCTCTTGTCCATAAAGCTGTTATCTACGGAAAGTTTTGATCAATCTTGCAGTGCCACTTGAAGAGGAATGGACGTCTGTGAGTTATGCATCGCTGAGCTAGCTAGTCTGTGGGGTGTATGGCGGGTTGTATATGTTTGCTGACGGACGCTCGTAGGACGGTTACACCAAAGAAATTGCGCGTACTTATCCCTTACCGAACCTGCGGGCGGACGAAACCCCACCGAGCGGGGATTCTGCCCCTAGGGTCTTTGATTATCCACTCCGCCTGTTAGTCTTCCTTTGGCCAAAGAAATTTATTGGGAGACCCCGACGTTGGATCCGAAGACCCCTTTAAGCCTACCTTCCTCTTATAAAATAATAAAACTTTTTACTTCATTTTTTTTTACAGATTTTATCTAATATTTAATATAATAATAATAAACATAATAATAATGATAATAAAATGGCTGGAGAAATGGATGTTGAATTTTAAATTTAAATCTCAATTTATGTAATTGGCTATATCTCAATTTGTGTAATTGTTGATATGTACGTATGTATGTATGCATATATATATACACCGATAAGCTTTTATATATAGTAAAAGTACATTGCTATATATATAAATCGCTTATCTATTTAATTTAGTAACTATTAATAAATATTTCTTATTACATTATTGTGGCCAGAACTTATTTAACTATTTCCAAATATGGCGTACAATGTGAATGTTGGGCAGTGAATTGTGAATGTTGTTGGTTAAAATTGCAAAACCTTGAACGCACACAAATATATAATATTTCTACAAGCATTAATTAACCAGTAGGATAACGCATTGGAACTAAACGTTCTTAAATCACATCAAAACACGTTTGTTCATATGGGAGTGATTTGTATTCATCCAAGGTGCAGTCTGTATCAAGCCCATAGAATTTACTATATTTCACACACAAAGAATGGTTAACAACAATTTCGTGCTTTTTGTTTGTCTGGTAAAACTATAGCTGTTTTGATTCCCTGTGCGAGGCCTACAATGATGCAACGAAACACCGTTAATGATGTCTCCTCAATTTGGCTCTATTTAAGGAAAAATCCAGTTTTCTTTTAAGATAAAATATATAAATAATCATAAAATATTCGTTATTCATAAAAATGTTCACTTTTTTACGCGTTAGAAACCAAACATAATCTATCTAATTTAAGTGATGTAGCTATTTTTATATTGTTTTGTAGTATTGTTAAGCAACACAGTAAAAGAATGGCACCGTAAATATGATAAATTTCTGCATGTATTTGCGAAGACCTCCAACAGTATACAGCGCTATAATAATAAATGCGAAAATATTTCCCCAATTTCAGATTTGCTATGTAAGTTAACTAAATGTACGCTTTTATGTTTGTTTTATTTTTTTTAAGAACGATTTTCTAACCAAATTGTTAAATTCCTCTTGTAAATTTTGTATTACTCTTATTTTCTTTTATTTTCTCATTTCCGATCAAAAACCAATTTTTGTTTGCAGAAACCTAAATGATATCTACCACTTTATCTTAATATCGGACTATTTAAAGTTTATCGAAGCAGCTATGCCTCACACGCGCGACTTGTCTATGTCGTATTTTCACTAACGTGCAATCTTAATATCTTGCTATGATTGGAAAATTAAGTAGTGTTGTTTACTGTTATTGGTTGACAAGCTTTTGCATGTTTGCAATTGTTTAGGGGTTCACTTGCAACATGGATCTGTACTGGTTGTGGGTATGCTTCTATGCTAGCTGTGTACATACCTTTTTTGTTTTTTTCTTTCTTATTTATTTATACATAAATTATTGTTTATTTTATTTCTTTTGTTTTTTATTTTTACTTCTCCTTATATACTTTATACCAGTTTTTTATAAATTAGTATAAGATTTACTTCGAAGAGTCAATTGAATATGACTGTTGATTTACTTTAGTTGAGTTTCAAGTGTAAGTAAATAAATAAATGAAAAAATATCCAATATTACAGTGCATCAAGCTTTGAATTTTTTTCAACACCTTTATAACGCGCAGAAGAATGCTAAAAAACCCATAAGGTGTGTAAATTCTTGCCAGCTTCAAACTTGGAATGCACCTAAATACGTCCTTCTATCTTGTTTATGGTAAACAATCTCCCGTTAGCGGAACTGAATATATCGCGTACAAATTTAAAAATGACCTAAACTTTTTACAGGACACACTTACGATGCCCACATACAGAAACTTTTATTTTGAAAATATAAAAAATCCATACTATAGAGCATGAAAATTTAGTTCTCTTACCGTTTTTTAGGATAATGACGATGGATACATAAGATTCAGTTTCGACTGAATATAAATTTTTTAAATAAGCGCTCACCCTTCAATTTGGGTTGTAGACGATATGTATGTAGAACTCCAAAATTTGTTGATAGCCTTTAAATTCCTATAATCAATGGTTTTTACCTCCTTTCGTTTTGGAATTGATATTTCTATCAAAGTAGATGTAATATTAAAAAATGGTTATGACCCTTTTAAAAACACACCTACAATGTTGAAGAAACTGGGTCAACCTCCAAAAAAGACCAACGATTTTTCCATATTTTCGTCTATAATTTTCCGTCCCTATTGTCACTAAAGTATTTGTCAGCACTGCATGCACGTTCGTCCAAAATGGTTCAAATCGATTTACTAATACGCGCACAACTAGCAACAAAATTTTAATTCCGATTTATTCGTAACTGGCTAAAGAACGAGTTGGAACGGGGAGGAGTACAAAATTACATCGAGGTCTGTGTGTTTATGGGGGTTCAAGGTAAGCAAGCGGTATAATATTTGCAAGCCTTGGAAAAAGTCAAATAAATAACTTAAATAGTTTTTAAAAGTCTTTCGATGCTATTAGAAAAATAAATAGGCTTTTCAATGGGCGCCTTTAAACCCCCAAGGGGAAATGTACATACAGTTAAGGTTGATTGCCTAGGCGGATGTATCAACAACTTGAACTACCAACTTTATGCGTTCCGATTAAATATGTAGTGAGAAGGGCAGAGATACCTTGCAATAATATTGAACTGTAGTTTTTAAATAGTTCAAGTTATTTAAATTTTCTTTTTTTCTAAAATTTTAATTTTCAATTACTTTTAAAATATTTATTTCCTTTTATAATTTTCTTCCAGTTCACAAGAATATCTAATATTAAGCAAAAATATAACCTCATCTTATAAAGAACTGTCCTTCCCAGACATTGCATTATGGATTACTATAAAAGGTAAGTCAGTGATCGTTTCCGCTCACTACATATTTTATCACTTATGTATAAATATGTGTAAATAATCTTCTAGACTCACTGCGTGAACATGACACATTGGGTTTGCTGCTGTAATGTAACATGCCCGGAATATAACATAGTTAACATAACAAACCGCATTACTTATTAATAATAATACGATAGGGAAATTGCATTTGAGTTGATGGTTTTCAGTATCAATCAACTCTTAACCCGATAGCGTATTAGTACTCATTCTATATCCACGCAAAATGTTACATTAGATGTTTGCAATAATTTTAATCGGCGACTGCTGTAGGTAAAAATGATTAAGAAATGGGGAATACGAATGTACATAACGGTGGACTTCGACGGTTTTGAGCTACCTCTACACAAAATAACAGTATTCCATTTAATGTTATTAATTTATTCGACGTACGCCGACGCTACTCCTGTAGCGCTCAAAATTCTGCTTCATCTTGTTCATTCTGTTGTTCATTTGAAGAAATCTGCTCCCGAAAACTACCAAGCACGTTCGGAGGCTTATGGTGATGTGGCTTGACCGTATTCCAATTGTCGATTTTGTATTCAACGGTTTAAAAGGGGTGGTACGAATCGACTGAAAATGTCATTTTTTGGCCAATTGTTGCAAGAGTTGTTCAGAATACACTGTTGTAGTTCCTGATTACCACTTGTTGTTGATCGGTGCAGCATGGCTTGACTGGCACGCGGGTAGGGAAAGTTGAACAAGTTTGAGAATGAGTCGGCGGGCGGATCGCTACCAAACCAATATAAGTTCTTTCGCCATAATATCGCCATGGTGCCAAAAATATTGTAAAATACCAATTTTCTACAATAAATGCTTTTTTCAAGTTAAAAAGAGTTCCAAATTTTTGCATACACCTAATATTTTATCTCCAAAGCAAAAAAGGTATCGATCGTTCTAAAACTATCGCAAAATGTCTCTAGAAAAATACATATTTGCTAAAATTAATGCACATAGAAAAAAATTTGAAAAAAGGATAAATTATATGGAATTAACGGAAAATGTTGTGTAAATGATAAAAAGTGGAAATAGAGAATTAATTATCAGAAATTATTTCAAGTATTCTGGAAATATAATATTCTGATCTTGTTTTGGCTATACAAGGCAAGTTTAATATGGAAATTATAAATATCAAGCTCATCACTAACAAAAGACAGTTAGACAATTTAAACAAAGGGTTATATTTTTATTTAGCTACTTTTCTTTCGCTTATTTGCGTTATTTTGCTATAGATTTTGTTGCGCGATGATATTCTAAATATTCGGCTGTAATTGCAACAAATGAGAAGCTGTACTCGATACGAAACTAATCGAGCACTGTCAACCCAATAAGCCATCGTATCGTTTCTGATGTCCATAGCGTATGGTAGCTCGATAATGCGAACTAGAACCGTAAACCCATCCCTGGTCTTGAATGGGTTCATACCGGCTTTGATGATATTGAAGGCAGTAGACGACCAAAAACGTAATTACTCTAGAAAATATCAAAGGCGTATTGAAATTCTCGATAATTGAAGGAGATAGTTGACGGTCTAAAGATATCAGAAGGTAGTTTATTCAATGTTTATCCTGAGAACTTGAGTGTGAGAAAGGTATTTCGCAAATCTGTGCAGTGTTTCCTCAGAGAGTGACAAATGCATCGTGGCACAAGTCTATGGCGACAAAGCGAAATTAGGAGACTTGAATCTTCAAACTTTGCTGGGCGACATTTAGTTCCATTTGCTTTCCAGCTAAGAATGAAACAAGTAAGAGCACTATAGGGGGCAATGCCGACCAATAGATATCTTACGGCACCTTTCCTAATAGATTCATTCATTCATTTTCGCGATAATAGACGAAAAATTATATTTTATTTTTATGTACAGGCAACTTTTCTATGTTAAAGGACGGTCAATACATCAACTACAAACTTAATTTAGCTGTTAAGGATTTTATTATCTTGCAGTTGCTTTTGTCATAAAAAACTACAAATCGAAGTGTATCGCCATAGAAGGGACTCCAACAAGACAAATGTGATCCAAATCCACTACCGTTAATTTTTGTGCTACTATGGGTCCATTTCCATCATAAAATATTAAAAATTACACCGTATGGATTATAATAATGTTTCGTAACATTCTTGTATGCAATGATGTCAAAAAATAAACCTACTTCATCCACACTTGATACAGTTAAGTTTTATATCATATTACTATTGCAGGTCAATTTTCACCATAACATAATAAAACTCAGACTTTCCTGCCCGAAAAAACCGAAGGATTTCGTAGAAAACCTTATATAGGGTAGGATACAAAAATAGGCGCACGTGGTCCGCATTTTGTAGAGTTAATTTTTATATCAAATTGCCTTTACGGGGTCAGTTTCATTATAACATATTAAAATTTAGACTTTTCCGCCCTTTAAAGGGTCAGTTTTCGTAAAACGCCTTATATAAGGTAGGATCCAAAAAATAGTCCGAAATGGTCCAAATTTTTACAGTTTACTTTTTTTACCTTAAACTGCTACTATGTTCTACTTTTGATCATAAAGCATTGAAAATTACACCTTTTTCTCATATGAACTTCAGTTTTCTTTATATGAATGCGGGTTCAAAAAATTGCCCGAACCGTTCCAAAGTTTTCCAATGTAACGACTTTTCAAAATAGGGTGTTATATGGGGAGTGGCCGAAAAAGTGAACCAATCCAAGCTATTTTCAATAGCGCTCGTCTTTGGCTCAGAACACGTCAATGTATCAAATTACATCATCCGCACTAACTTAATATATTCTGTACCACAAGTGGTGAAGGTTAGTAGGATATAAAAACAGATTTCTCAGTTACGTTACCTACAATATGTTTTTATATCCTGCACAACTTGTGGTATACTAAGTTTTCAATACAAAGAATGACTTAAATTGACCAACCTTTTAGTATAGCGATCGACTTAGAATCACTTACTGAATTGATCTAAGCTTGTCTGCCCGTCCATCCGCCTGATCCAGGCATTTTGTGTGCAATATACAAGTTACAAATTCTTGATATATATATTAATGAGATTTGGTACACTAGGAGGAGGAGGACGAACGAAATAGTTCGAATCAGACCTCTGTTTCGACCACTCCCTATATAACGCCATATTCTAAAAAGTCGTTATATAAAAAAAATGGCAGTTTTCAAAATTTCTCAGCAAAAGTGGCTATGTAGGAGTATTTGGGCATTCTAAATTGGTGTAAAAACTTTGGACCGGCTGGGGCATTTTTTGAACCCCCTCATATAAAGAAAACTGAAGTTCATACAAAAGAAAGGTATAACTTGCAGTTCTTCATGATGAAAATTATATCATAATAGTTTGGACCATCGCGTCGTATTTTTTGGATCCATAAGCATTTTCACGAGAATTGAGCCTTTGTAGAGCACAAAAGTCTAAACTTTAATATGTGATGATGAAAATTAACCCTTGCAAGTAATTTCATACAAAAATAAGAATTGTGTTAGACAATGTGATGTAGGGTATTTAATGGTCGGCCTTGCTCTACTATAATGTTCTTACTTGTTTTAGATGAGATCGCTAATATATATTCGAGTACTGCACCAAGACGGTAAATAGATCTTTTGGATTTTTAATTAAAATTTTCTCACATTCCTTCAATATAATTCAGTATAATATAAAATTCGAATGCACGATTAAAATTCATCCATTTTTCACAACATAATCATGTTTATTGTTCTGCTTGGCTAAATTCTTTATTCTTGTTGTGTCAACCACATAAACTAAAGCAAACGGTGTTTAAGGCAATCAAGCCGAAACGCACCACGTTTTGACCATTTTTTTTCGCATATCCTTGGAAAGGATATGACATATGTGGCTTTACTGAATTTACTGAATTTACTTAGTACCAAGGTATTAGTGCAAAAATAGAACAATTTTTTCAACACGCAACAATTTGCGTAAGTTTCAGTTTCGGTTAAAACTTTTTAAGCCGAGTATTACATATTTCTGTAATTTGTTTTCCAAGAAATTCCACAGCAAACCTACCTTTAACAAAAAGCTTTAGCGCTCTTTGCTGTAATAGACTGCTGTAGAGAGGGTAAGAGGGAGAAAAGAAAGCGAATTTCGGTATTTCTTTTTTGCCAACTAAATAGGGGATCTGATATAATTACATGTCTCTCAGGAATGCTTATTTTTGAAGTGAATGTACGTCAGCTTTGACTTTTCCAATGATTACTTCATCATAGATAGCGTGTTAGTCGGGCGTTACGCATATTCATCTGCCAGGCACATTACCTTGAATTATTTTTGTGGTGGTGACGTTATGTACCCATACACCACATCACTTTGCTTGCCCCCTTTTAATCTTTAGTGCACTGCATTTAAACTTCGTCATTATTACATTTACCATCAAATTGATTACATCATTTGTGTTTACTACTATTTTCGTTTTAAAAACTATTAAGTGCATAATTTTGTTAGATTGCGTTTGGTTAAGTTTTATAAGAAGAAACAGCAGATATTATTTTGAAATTGTACCGACTTCCTGATAACCATAAACTTCTGCTGCAAAATATTTGCAGCTTTTACACTCGAATTTAACTGAGATTGTATTAGATGTCTGACCCGAAAAAACTGGTTCCGCGCACAAGTTCTATATCGGGTTTGACGAATTCTTTATACGAGTTCCACTCAACTCACTCAAACTCAATCGGCATCCTTGTCTTAATATAAATAAGTTTAAAATCGACAGCTTGTTTCCTATCACTTCCAATTCCAAAAAGAGATAAGCATATTATATTTCGATTTTCTTGTTATTTCTTTCTTTCTTCTTCGAATTTGTGGCACCATTTTTTTGACATTGTAAGTCTGGGATGATTTTACACTTTATAAAGGCTGAATTGAAATATGCAAGGAGTACTCCCCGCCATGCCTGTTGTTTTTTTTTTTTTTTCTTTCTTACAGCGACTTTCAGCAGTCCAAAATCTAACAGACAAGCATCGCTAAATCGGATCAGATTTCTAGGATAATCAAGTTATTGTTTTTTAATTGGAGTTATAAAGGACATGAGAAGTTTGCAATGTCAAATTTGCTTAGGCTTCGCAAAGGTTTGGTAACATAAGAATTGGGTTTTGCAATAAATTACATTAATGATCAATTCTAAGCATGACCTTTTCGCCCTTACAAAGTTTTCAAAGCATAATAGATGAAAATATGTGGCAGGAGTAATATAACAAAAATGTCAAAACGAACAGTTTTTATTATTACACATTGAAGAGTGAGTGATACGAACGAATATCAATAGTTTTATTACCTTATCGTATTTCGCTTAATACAGTTATTTATATAACGAATTTTTAAAATAAAGTCTTATACTGGAAGTGATCGAAAAACTGTTGCGATCAGAACAGTTTTCGTTCTTGGGCGAACACATGCTTGGGTACGAAATTTCACCAGAATGTTTCGAAAATTGCGACTTGCAGGTAAAACACAGGAAAACAAGACGAACAGAAGGAAGAGCGGACAACAAGTTTGTTGTATACATCCGCACAAACTTTACATCCTCTTATACTACCAAGATTTAGGGTAAAGGAAAAAATACACCGTTCAATTTGATTACTCTTAATTACTTTCAGCAAAAGACCAATTCTATGATTAAAACAGGAGCACTATAGTCGAGCAACGTCGATCTTAACATACCCTAGACCATAATATAGTTATTCGTTCATTTTAATGACAACACATCAAAAAAAGGCACTTTTAATATTGGAGGATGATCAACTACTGAGGCAAACTTAATTTAGTTTTTAAAGATTTCGTTACTTTCATTTGCTTCGATCATAAAAAACTACAAATCGGAATTCGTCACCACAGAAGAGATTTTTTATCGCGCCTTTTTTCGAATTCCCTGCGATTAATTTTTATGCTAAGTTACCAATTTTTATTTAAAATATTGAAAATTAGGCCTCTTAATAATATTTTATAACAACCGTTGTAAGCGATGATGTTCAAAAAATAGAGCTACCTGATACAAATTTAATACAGTTAAATTTCATACAAAATTGCTGTTACGAACTAATTTTCATACTAAGATATAAAAATTGGACATTTTTGCCGTATAGATATATTTTGCATTAGAAATCTTATGTGGGATGAAGTCCAAACAATAGACCTATGCGGTGAAAATGCGGTAAGCTCAAAAATCAAGAGATCCACTCTCTGTAGGAAGGATTATACGGCAAGCGATTCAAAAAATTACCCAATCCGATCTAAACTTTCCACACCAATTTAGAATGTCAAGCCGCAATTACCTATTCTATAATTCCAAATACACAATAGTACATTTCGGGTACAGAAATACGTTGGATCTTTTAAAATATTAATTTTTGTGTGATGTACAAAGTGTTTAAATGGAAAATGGCGATGTTCGACCAAAAAAGGCAATTTTTCGTTACTAATTAATGTTTGAATTAACTTACGAAAATCATTCTACGTACTTCTTTTCAGAGTACTATTTTAAAGATACTATACAAAATTTCTACGAAAAGAATGAAGTTGGTTGGAGTTATGCTGCATGCTTATTTAAAGTTTTGAAATTTGGCAACATTTTTTCATTATAATAAGATCTTTATTAACTTTTACCATCAGCAAGACCTAAAATCTTAAAAGTAGCCCTCTTGGCTCAAATATTTTTCCTTGTGCTATTTTTTACTAGAAGGCCTCTTTTGCCACATATTTCTTTTTTATTTGCCACTTTGCAAAAGTGGGCTTAGAGGTATTGCCAAACTTAGTACACTGCCCAAATTATCTGAAGTTCTGGTAACTAAATGAATCACTTCTGTTTTAAGGTTTGTTTCACCGCCCTCTTAGCATGGTTTCTTAAGATGGAGATGAACTTCCACCAACCTCCTTTTATTGTCAAATTTGCAAAGTATTTCCTGAGCGCAAGCAAATGGATGTTTCTGCACTAAATTTTTCAAAGTGTTTTTTTTTTGGCTGCTTTTTGTTTGTGTTTCAAATACTTCAGGTTGATTATATTAAGTATCATAAAAGTCTATTCGATCTCCAAATATATAATCTTGATTTGTTATTGTTTTCCAAATATGTGTGTATCGCTCGTATTCGTATGCTATTTTAAGTTACAATTGTAAACGGTTAATAAACTTTTCTTTCCTTTTTCCTCTTTAAAAAATTCGATTGTGTCTGCCAACCTTGAATGTTTACTTATACTATGTCGCATCAAATGTACTGGTATTACTGGCCGAGTTGCACACGCGATCCTAGATTCAGTGAAAGGATCTGAAAGGAGTGGTCTTATCCCGACTACAGGAGCCAAAAAGGGGGGGTTCAGCTTTTTTGAGGGTTCAACTGATTTGCAGAGTTTCAACATCAGAATCCTTATTCGAAATGTATTAACGCATTAATGCAAACCTAAGCGAACTAAATTTTCACACTATGTGCGTTTGTTAAATGTCATATAAAGTTTTATCTCCAGCACCGTACATACAAAGTAATGGCTGCAACACGGATTGTTCTCGTGCTGTTTATGAAAAAGATCACTATAATTTTTTACCTGATCCGTTATGAAATTCACAAAAAAAAATGTTTTTTGTATTTTTTGTAGCCGACATCACAACAGTAGCACCAAGAGCAATCGCAACAGTAATAACTCTAGATCACATATCTTATCACATAAAACTGGAGATAACAACAATTCATATGGGTTGGAACGCTGTACGTCAGCGTCGCCTTCTTCGCCATTATCTCATAGGCCATTAGCACGCTCATCATGCATATCTTCTGTGAATAAAGCCGTTGTCGTCAAGGTCAAGGCCGAGGATGTTGTAATTTCATTCCCAGATGACTGTTCGCATATCTCAGCCTCAACGTCAGCATTAATTAGTACAACCTCACAACTGGATACAAATAAAACGGCAACAAAAATATCTTCCAGTCACGGTAAATCAGGAACAAAACGAAAACGTCGATCGTCATCTAGCTTAGACTATGAGGTAAAGTATAACATTTTGCAGTTGAAGTAATAATTTCTTAACTCGTTCAAAGGTTCTACTAAAGAATTCCATAGAATTACATGAGCCAATTTCTAAAAATTTGGAGTAGTTAACACATGGGTAATAGGTGTTAGTTCTCACAATCAGATGATCGTCCAACTATTTATTTTAGAGGTAACAAGGCTATGCGCCTTTCGAACTAAAAAAGAACGACCTTAAATGCAATTTGTTATGCGCATTGCATTATTTGCGTACATTGTTTGTATGTAACAATGAGACGCTTAAACGCATATTCAGTATGTCCAAAAATGCAGACAGAATTTTTTCTCATATTTTATTTTATTCATTGCGTAGATACAATCGAAACCGCTTTAGAGATATTGGGGTAAATGTAAGCCCCAACTGTGATATTCCTATGTCATTTCTAAATTTAAATATCGAAACAATTTTTATACGTATTACGTTTTGGGAAAATAACAAATACGGATTTAAAATCCAAACACCAAATGAAACTTTCCCGTCCAAGCTATCTTCCTCCAAATTCCCCAAAAGCAGCATCTACAAAAACTCTATTTTGATTTTGCCTTTGGTGACGCTCTTCCCTGATGTTCCCCCGCGTTTTTATATTACTTATCACAACAAACATAAACATTTCTAGTAAAAAAACAAGCTACAACTCAATTCAAAAGTTAATTTTCTTTTATAAAATTAAATAAGATATTTGAGAGAATCTGTTTACCGGAATGCATATAACGAGCATCATGATAATTGTGGTTGTATTTATGGTAAAATGCATGTAATCGTAAAACTTTTTTTAAAATTAGATTGCACTTCATATGCGCGGTATATAGGTTACTGCTTGTGTCCTTAAGTTATCTTTCCTTTTTAATGGTTGGGTAAAACAGTAGCCACTGCTTAATATCATGTTCGTTTCAAGCGATGCGTGACATAAGACCATATGTTGTCGAATGCTAAATAATTAAATTACTCCTTAGCTTAGAACTATCTTCACAAGATATCCTTTTATTTGCACTACAATTATTGTACTTTGCTGCTAGTATTTTATGTTTACAGATACAACTTGTCCCGTATCTGCTTTATTTTAAAGAGACGTTGTAATCCTTGCTGCCTTGTTAATACTAGTAGCACAATTGCATAGCTTGCTCCATAAAAGTTAAATTCATTCCAATAATATCGATAATCAATAAACAATGACGATTGAAACCAACAGGCACGTAAACAAAGCAAAACATGAAATAATCTGAAATTTACTGGATAAAAATTTATATTTATTATCGGTTTCTGGCTGCCTAATATCTTGCAAAGATTTATCTTGTAGACATCGTCTCCCAATCGATCGCGGTGTGTTTAAATGTTTATGTTCGTCTGTGTATTAATTGCAAATCAACCACAATTGGATATTTAACAGAAATCGTAATGTTGGGCTTTAGATCAAGACTACAATTTATTGAAAATAAATTCACGTTGCTCGTTTAGAAGAGTTTTCGCAGTAAATAGATGTCCTTATGAATGTAAAGGCAACATCATTTTTGTAACATTTGCCGTTTGATTTTCTTCTTTTTGATCGTTTTCGCCTTCGGCGTAAGGAACTAACTGAACCACTCACCCAGTTTTATTTTTAAAAAGGTGTGCACGCATGCATGACCGTCTGTGCTCCTATGCTTGTATATAATGACATAAAAACACGTCGCTACAAACAGTAATTTCAAGGGTTTTTCAAATTCCATTCTGCGAACTTTGTTTCTTGCTTGATGTCATTGTCATCGTCTTGTTACTAGTAAATTTTATATTCCTTCGCACTCAAGATCTTAGCTTAACATGTATTTTAGAAGCTCGTAGAGAGATTGTTTTCTCGCCTTATTTTTAAACTTTAGAGGTTATATTCAAATGCTTTCATAATGAGTATAAGGTTTTGAAAAAGACGAATAGCGGAGGTTTTGTATTATATTTCCCAAATTACATGTGCAAAATATGAAGTTCACGTATTTTAGTGCTGTGGGGAATACGTATCGCGACATAAAAGGTCTGTTGTACTATTGTATTGGACTACAATGTTGACATAATGCTTATAATACAGTTTGTTCGAATATTAGTGGGCACGTCAATTTTGAGTTTGCTACAAGGCTAACATTTTTGGAGCGTATGGAGGTGAAGCTGCGCTTTCTCTGCTGTCATTTATTGTGTTTCGTTCCATGGTAACGTGGTTTCGTTAGTAACACCGAAATTCGCGAAGTGCTGCTTTTTTACGTCCTTAGAGTTTGTAAAGTCGAATAGAAAGCTAACACTTGACGTACACATTTTTTGATCAATTCTGTAGATTAGCCAGCAGTTCTATAACTGTAGATTTTAATATTAGATCACTGTATGTAAGCAGAATCCAAAATTCCTGACCGGATAATTGATAATTGATCAGTAATTAGCAAACAGCTTTGTAATTTTTAAACGAAATCTTATACGAATGGAAGATGAATGAATACCTTGTGCCACAAGAAAGACAACTATTTTTGCTTATGTGATCCAAACGTTACCGTATCTCCTAGCACTGTTATAATTTAAACAACTCTGTGGGACTACGTAACTACACAAGTCGATTCTACACTTTGTTCAAATATTCTCGTTTTTCATCACTTACTGTTTTTTTTTAGCCATAATGGCAAGATCTCACAAATAATAGACGAGTTCTGCGAATTCGTTCGCTTCTTATTTTTCTAAATACAAACCTGGACATCTTTACTTTCTCATAATAATATTTTTTTGCTTACTTTATTATGTTGATAATTTTTCTCTGTATTTGTTTAAATGTAAAATGCCAGGTGTTGTTTTACTTGCAAACATTCATCGTCTCCTTCTTCTTTGGCTTCCCGTGTTACTCACCGCAACGGATTTAATTTTTTTAATATGTGCATTGCGTTCGTCGTTTGTTGTTGAGATTTCTTCAACTTAAGGGCGACTTTAATGAATGGATCGCTCTGTAAAGGAAAGCAGCCAAAAGTGTTTATTAAAATTACTTAGCTCATCTAATGGTTTCTCCGTCAATTGTTCGAAAGTTTTCGTGGTGATGGTACTCGCTGTCAAAATGCACACGAAAAAATTTGTACAAACCCAAACAAGTCTTATAAATTCAATTGACACCCAAAGAGAAGACACACAAAAAAGTTATATTTCGATACTTTGTAATATTCAATGGGCGTAACCAAATTTTTCCATTTTTGTACTAGAATCTACGTACAAATTTTAATCGTCGTATCTATTGTTGTTCAAAGATACTGACCAGAAAGCAGGATAGCTATACCGTAGGTGCTTCTTTGATGAATTTGGACCGAATTTAATTCCTTATTTTCACGTTTTCATTTGTTATGACAGTTATAATGTGAAGAAAGTTTTCTAGCCTAGGGGCATTGGCTAATGTTTTTTTGAAATTGATCCAATGGACTGGAACGTAGATCATTATTGAAGATATTTGCACTTCAATTTTTTATTTTTTTTTGTAATCACATGGAATATAGAAGAAAGATGAAAACAGTAACTTAAGTGTTATATGTAAGTAAGTAAGAAGACTCCCTTCTAGTACTATTGCTTAGGATAGTGAAAGAAAGAGACTTCATTATTTTTTTTCGTTCTCAATATAAAGACTTCAACACACATTTAACGTTAAACTAAATAATCCAGCTATCTTGTTGGATGATTATATTTACCATTTTCTCTCATAAGATTAATTCCTCATATCTTTGCGAATTGGGTATAACTGCGTTTCAGTTAAGTTGAGTAGGTACGCATGAGTACGTAAACTGAGAAACTCGTAAAAATATTTCTTACGTTGACTTGCGCCTTTAATTTACCTGATGTGATAAATTGTGAGTATTTACGCTTTCTCGAATTCTTCCGCTCTATTGTTCTTTATGCGTTTCCTTATCTGTTTCTTGCTCTTCCTAAAAAAATTTTATGCTGCATTTTTTTGGTGCCTAAAATAAAGGATCATACCAAAGGATATAGAAATTTTATTCTTCTTTCTTTTATTATGACCTTCGTACGCTTAACGGAAGGCTGTCTACCTACCTAGTTATCTGCATTCCCATAACACGCATAAATGTGAGAGATCTTTCACAACTTGCGTACGTATGATCTTTGGTGTTTGATATGATTGCCGCATTTTCTACAAAACTAACCCCCATTTACTTTTGCATAGCGAAGGATCTACGCAAGCAATTTCATTTACGGTCGCTTTAGTTCTACGTTACAATTCAATGCATTTCGCGCAACCTTCAACGACAGTCATGTTTATCGGTATGAGAAACTGTAATGTTTATAATTAATTAATTTGTTTAAAGAAAATGTTAAAACTTCGGAGTCACAGTTCTATAAAAATTTGAAGCCAAGCCCATTTGTTGAGAAGTCAATAAAGTGCAATGTGAATCTATTTAAAATAATTACGAATCCCTTCTCTCTCTCTCGCGCGCACGCTCTTAAATTAACAATAAATTTCTTGACATATAATTGTTAGCATACGAAGAAATTTAATTTGAACTAGTCCCTTAACTACCGAAGAAAAAGTGAAGCGAACGCCGAAAAACAAATCATTCGAAACCGGATTTTTCGAAAATATATTACAATTGTTTTCACTTCGTCGTTTTTTGAGTTTTACTTTTTGTTTTGTTATTTGTTGCTGTCAAATTATTAGCTCTTCGTATTATTATGAAATGTGAGCGCAAGAGAAAACTCATTGAAATGGTATATGAAAAAAGTTGCCTAAAACCTTCTTGTATTCTGTAATTATTAAAAGATATGTTTTCCTTGTTTCAGGATCCTGAACTTGACTTCGAGCCCACGGCTAAACGTAAGCAAAGATTATCGTCGGTATATGAAAGTGAAACTATGACTTCGATAGTGTCATCCGTTTATCCTTCGCCGGTCGATGATATGGCTATAGTTAATGAGATTGAAATACGCAGCTCATCAGAATGCTTGTCAATGGACAATGCCGAATGTGAAATACTACACGACGATATACCTGACAGTCCCAGCAGTTTGCAGCCCGATCAAGAAGAGAATGAAGAAATTGTTGACTGCGATGATATGACTGATGAGGAAGACATTGCATCTGCTGGGAGCAGTTCAAGTTCGATTATTTCGGCAGTTAGCTTGTTCGCCAGTACGACGCATCGCGGAGAACGAACACCAAGAGAGCAATGCTCGCCCATTGCAACTGCCTCAACTGCCACAATTAATGACTCGAGTAGCTCCAAATTGTGCCACCAAAGTAAAGTGTCTTCGTTTGATAAATATGTTAATGATCACTACGATTGCTTAACACCGGCTACCGATCCAGAATCACCTCGCCAATGCCCGCTGCCCGCACTTTCGTGGGCTAATGCCCAAGATGTGTGGCGTCGAATGTGTAGAAAAGACGAACAAGCTAGTTGCTTACGAGATCCCGTCATGTTGGAAAATCATCCAGGTCTACAGCCACGCATGCGAGCCATTCTTCTAGATTGGTTGATTGAAGTATGCGAAGTATATAAACTGCATCGTGAAACTTACTACTTGGCTGTAGATTATTTGGATCGTTATTTAAGCACCCGAAAAATGTACAAAAGACTCATTTGCAATTGATTGGTATCACATGCTTATTTGTGGCTGCTAAAGTGGAAGAGATCTATCCGCCAAAAATAGGCGAGTTTGCTTATGTTACTGATGGAGCTTGCGAAGAGAATGATATATTAAAACATGAAATTCTTCTATTACAAGCATTGCAGTGGAACATTAGTCCGGTGACTGCGATTGGTTGGTTGGGTGTTTATATGCAGTTGAACGTCAACAATCGTACTCCCGCTTCGTTTTCCACAGTCCGAAATCCTATTGTTAATCACCATAAAAATGTTTTAGAAGAGCCACTGGCTTCTAGCTTTTCCTCCAAGACCAGTTCTATAACAGAAATAGATGATGCTTTTGTTTATCCACAATTTTCAGGCCTGGAATTTGTTCAAACTGCTCAGTTGCTTGATTTGTGTTCGCTTGATGTGGAAATTGCGCATTTTTCGTATTCCGTGATTTCAGCTGCAGCTATTTCACATACATTCAATAGGTAGGTTACTTTATTTCTTTTTTTAAATCTTTTTTCAAGTCAGTTGCCGGTCTTTCCGTTTTGCAAAGTCCGCATCATATCTTATTATTATAAGTTAAATGTTTTCGAAACCCAAATCAAAGAGTCCTCAAAGGAGACCAAGGAGACTTTTAATCAAAGTTCTGTACTTTTTAAACGAGCAAATGCAAAAGACATTTTTTTTCTTTTTCATTACATTTGTTAGTACTGCCTTCATTTTAGTTATTTCTTTTTTGCTCCATATTTTATTTTATTTCATTTTTTTTTTTTTGTAGATCGTTTTTGTTTATACTTTGAACTTTGCATACATTTTGTTTTGGCAGAGAAACCGCTATACGTTGTTCAGGTCTAAATTGGCATAGTATACAACCATGTGCCGAATGGATGCAACCCTTTTTTGACGTTATATGCGAAGAGTCCCATCACTTGCATTTATTAGAACAAAATGAACAAATCGATAACAAGTATGGTTTAGGGCATATTTGCCCCAACATCGTTACCGATGATTCTCATATTATTCAAACGCATACCACCACAATGACAATGTTTGTAAGTATTGTACATACATAACATTGCCTTAGTATTGTTTTCCCTACCTTGTTAATTTTTCAAGGATCGTGTTTACCTTGCAAAGGATCACAATGCAACAACAAAATTGAAGCAAGAGGCTTCACCAGCTACTGGTCTAGTATGTCCAGAAGGCATGTTAACGCCACCAGCATCCAGCCGCAAGCCCATGGTCACTATTGATGAAGAAAAAGAAGAAGAGCAGCAACAACACCATCACGTATCTTCAGCATCAGGTACTATAATTCAGAATGCAGCTTGCAAAAGAAATTAACTGATTAATAAATACGTGAACAAAACATTATTGCCTGCCAATGTAATACATAAATAATTAGAAAACAAACACCTTTTATTTTGTATATGTAAGAACTGTTAAGTAAAATTGATTATTAATTTAAAATTAATGGGAAATATAGCAAAACAAAAAGTTTCATATATTAAATAAATCTATTTTAATTTATTTTTATTAATATTCTTATTACTGGTACAGATTATAATATAACTTTTACCATTGTATGTTACTGCTTTGTTGTGTTTAAAAGACTTTCTTTTTAATACATGAACATATGTTTACACATAAAACTTTTTAGTGTCGTATAGAATTGTTCTATCTGTTTCAACATATTAGAAGCTTATCTCTGTGCGTATACTTTTTTTTAGTTCTTGTAGCACTGTAATTTTATGTTTATCAAAAACATGCTTACGTTTCTTTGCTTTTTCAGATAAACAAGGTTTAAATTGTTAAAAATTATTTTCCAAAATTGCATTTCATTTTTCGTTTTCCTGAAAATGGGCGAAAGAAAACGTTAGAAGTTTTGGCCCAAAACAATTGCGAATCAAGTTCTTTAATGAGATTAGATTTTTGTTTTCTTTCAAATGTTTTCATTGACCTTTTCTCTGTTTTATTAACAACTACTGACATTGATAGCAACACAACAGCCATATTTTTATATACTAACACATTAAATTTAGTGAAGTAAGTCGAGGTCCGTTAACTATTTCCCATCAAATTCCAACATTATCAACCAAGTCGCAAACTCTAATTTTCCTGTATTAAGGCTTTCCATAATTAATTAATTAATAACAATTACTAATTACCATCGGTTCATTTTATTATCCTTGTTTTAGGAAGAGCAAGATTTGAATGAGCGAAAATTACTTTTAAAATCTCATCTGAAATGGCTTTTATTGTAAATTTTGTTTTGCTACAGTGCGCTCAACATTTGTGGCATAACCAATTAACGTTGACTTAATGTTGACAAATATTTTTCAAAGAACGTTTTTTTAGTTTATTGGAATTAAGAAAAAAAAAAAAACTGCAAATATAGTGTAATTAAACCTGTTTTAAGGTTAAAAAAAGAACAAAAACTTAAAATAAAACCAGAGAAAAATAAAATTGAAGAAACTAACACAGGAAAACAAAACTAATTCCAATTTCTTTTATTATCTTGTTAGAAAACGCATATATTTTCAGGTTTTTTTTAAATTACGAAAATTGTTCTAAAATCTATCTTGTATCCACTTGTATGTCAGTAATTTTTTAAATTTATTTTTTAAGCTCAAATTTACTTTAATTTTAAGGAAGTTTAGTCTTAGATTTTCGCTTACACATAGTAGGTATCAAGGATTTCAATTTAATTTTACCTCTTATTATTTTGTTTGTAGAAAATGCTTTCCGTTTATTTAGTCTTGGATTAAACTTTGAAAACAAATTTAATTACTACAGAATAATTCTTGTTTTGTAACTTTTTAATTTAAGTTTATCTCCCTATAAAATAATTAACAAGAGATATTTACATAAAAAACTTTTAATACGCTTATAAGTCTAAAAAATGTACAATAAAAAAATAATAAAATAAAAAACGTTTTGTGGAAACAATATCTTGCGAATTTTGCAAACATATATTTCCCGTTTTTGCATTTAAATTTGCATTTGCATTCCGTTGAAATTCCAAAGAAAAAACACTTGTAGAATGTGTAGAGGTAATTAGCAGTATCTTTTTTCGAGCATCATCATAAGAAAATTAGTTTTAGAGGTGCAGAAGCAGCATACTTCGCCCCTGGATCAGCCTGCTCATTTCCCAACAAACCGATATGACTTGATACCCAAAGCATTTTAATTTTTTCGCCGGGTGTAATGATATTCCTAACCTTGTTGATAGTGCTCCATCTTGAAGTCGAAGGATTCCGTATAGCTTTTAATATAGACAGTATCAATGACGGTTTTGGGTTTGTCTTTATGGGAAAGGTTCGCAGCGTGAAGGATAGCTCTGGCATCGGTTATGAAAGTTGAAGCACTTTCGTGAAATATGTGATAGAGAAGAACCTGTCCTGAAGCATCTACCACGGCACAAGCAGATGACAGACTGGAAGTTTTTGAGTCATCTGTGTATAAAAGGTTCAAACCGGTACTCTCTAGTACTCGAGTTTTTTCAACTATTAGATTCCTAAACACGTAATTTGGGGTATCTTCTTTCTTGTGCACAGACAGCGGGATGTCAAGGAAGCAGTCGTTCAAAATCCCTGGAGGCTTAACGGCAAAATAGCGGAAAATTTTTAAGGGAATGTCCAATTTCTTTGCGACATACAAACAAAAGTCAATTGCAGATGGTGACTTTGGAATTTTCTTCGCAGTAAAAATCTTTCTCACCGAGAACAGATTTGTTTGAATAAAGAAGCTTGGGGACAATTTTAGCTTTTAACTCATAAAGTCTATTTTCTAAAGTTGGAAGACCAGTTTCAATTATAATATTATTTATGGGCGTCGTCCGAAAAGCATAACAACTTGCTCTGAGGGCTTGGTGATAGACCGGTTTAAGAACTCGTGGCCTTTTCTAAACCAGTACCACGACTGTTGTTCCCTGTTGAGCCCCACATAGTATTCCAGCTGTTAATGTCGCCGCATACAATTAATGGAGGGGGGACGGGGAGTGCGCGGAATAAATTATAGAGTTCTTGCTGAGAAAACGATTGCGAAGTTCCGATATAGACCGTGAGCACTGCAAATTTTATGTTTATGAATTTTGAGCATTCGTGAAGTATCCAGTATATGATTTTGGTGGAATAGGATTAAAAGAGCTTCTACAATGGGTTTCTTGAAGTAATATAAAGGTTGGATTAAAATCCCTTATGAGTGTACGGAATTCGTCAAAATTATAAATAAGTCCCTTAATGCTCCATTGTAGAATTTTAACATGTCAGCGTCTGCGTCGAAAATGTCGCTATAGGAATTTTGCGTGAATAATTTATTCTTACCAGCGGAATAATCTTTACTTAGGTGGTTGCGTACAATTGAAGTGCAACGAGTGAATAATTTGAAATTCAAGGTTGATGAAAAGATCAGAGATTGGATTCATTACAACTTTTAATTTGCTGACTAGAGTTGAAAGCTGGTGATTCTGGGGAATTTAGTTTATTCGACTTTAGGATACGTGTGATTGTTCCAATTTTTTCAATATTTGCTGTTGCTTTAATTTTTTCAATATTATTTCTGGCGGGTGATGGATCCGGCTTCTGAATATGGTTTTTGGCTGATGGTAGAACAGTTTTTTCATTGGGAGGAGTTGAAATTAAAGGTTTATTACGCTCGATTTGCGAGGCGACAGCACCGTAGGTATTACTTTTATTAATTCTTTGGGTTCCAGTTGGATTTTATTCCCGGCACTTGCTTTGCACTTCGCCCAATGCTACAGTAATTTTCTGTTTTGATTTTTTAGAATTTCGCGCATTTGTATAAAACGTGGGGATTGTTTGTCTAAGGTCGAGTGCTGATCATTCCAATATATGCAGAAACTAAGCGCACCACTTTCAGCATGTGGAGGAAGACCACAGTTAGCACAACATGGAGTACTATTGCACCTTCTCATCTCATTGGATTTGGAATGTAGAATTTCACCTTACATTTATGCCAAGCCACATCAACTGTTTGCGGTAACCGATAGCGATCAAAGGTCATAATTATCCTTCCTGTAGGAGATCGAATTTTATCGTCATCATTTAATTTAGTGCATTTATAAACTTCAGTCACTCCTTGATTGCCGATTTCGCGAACAATTTCGTCTTCCGACACATGTTTTAAGTACGGGGTATAAATTACGCCTCTAACTGAGTTAAATTTAGAAATTGGACATAAATTTGCTAATTATTTCGACTTTATGACGTTTTCCGTTGCGGGTGTGTTCCCAGCGAGGACAAGTAAATTACCATCGCGTAGAATCGAGATAAAGTCTATATATGTTGTAATGCCATCTAGAGCTTTTTTTATAGCGAAAGGACTGATTTGTGAAATTGTTATGCTAGCATCACTTGAAGAAATAACAATATATTTTTTATTAATAGGCGTGATATTACTGATTGGCAACATCGGAAAGTCTGAATTTTTAATTTTTTTTCTCTGCGGGGATTTGTCCGCTTATAGATGTAACCTAATTGACCTTTTCTGGCGGCCCCGGGGCCCATATGTCTTATTGTTGTCTATTATTTGGTAATTTAGGAAAAAAAACACTCACTGGAAAATGACTGGGAGCTACTAAAGGAAAATGTCAATTGTTTTCAATTTTTTTATTTTTCTTTACTAGTTCTTTGTTTTTTTTTTATTCTATATAAGTTAAGGACCATTCCAATGAAAATCAAGTTTCGGGTAAAATAAACAAAAGGCTTCTTAACAATGAGTGTCATATGAACTCATTGCAAACATTCTCACCCATATCCTATAGCACCCTACCATAAACATTTCCCACCAATATCCCATAGCACCCTACTGTAAACACAAGTGCTGGCTATCAGTAAACCGAGGTTTTGTTAAAACGAAATCTGTTAAGAACAGGCAGTCTTTTTATCGATCTCACCCACTGAAGTTCCCAAAATAAAATCGAACTAAATTTGTTAAATAAAAATAAAAAACTTAAAATAAAGCTTGCGTTTAATTAAAGAAAAAAGGACCCAAGGTAAAAAACTTATTTAACTTATATAGGAAACAAAAGCACATACGATATCCGCGATAACCAGCTTGGCAAAAACAATGAAAAGACACGAGCTAAATACACAAAAAAACCGAAACAATCAAAAAAGTCGCAGACGAAAAGAAAATATGCACTACTCAGAACACGAGTCAACTACGAATGATATTTTTAATATATATTTTATATTTACCACGTAAATATAAAATAAATACATAAGTAGAACAATGTATTCTTGCCCGAGAGTGAAAACTTGTAGCATGTGGTTCTATATTGTAACAATTACTACAAATACAATCTTGTTTGAGATGAGTTTGTTAATCTCATTGGTTATAAGTATGATTGACGTTGAAAAGATTTTGGAGGTAAAAGTGTAAACAACTTCAATAGATAAGAGAAAGATATGAAAAGGAAAAAAGAGAAGCGAGATGGGAAGTACGAGGAAAAAGAATCAATTCGTTCGAAATTGATTGATGTCAAAAAATATATAATAGACATAAGATGTCTGGAAATACTGAATAGTCCTATTTGGAGAATACGAATTAAATCGATACTAAAAACGAAAAAAATGCCATTAAGAAGAAATAATAAATCTGGAGTGATATTGGTGATTGTTTCTACTGATTGTGGTTGGAAATTAATTTTCGCTGTTCGAGTTGTCAATTGCACACTGCACAAAATTTGGTGATAAAGAAGAGGAGCCGGAGGAAGGATTGCGAAAATTTTTACTAAACAATGAAGCGTTAGTTTATCATAAAGTAAAAAGCTGTCACATATATTTATCATAAAAAATGTATAAGAAAGTTCGTATTCACACATAACAGAGTGATCAAAATTTTATGAAGTGAGTGAGGATGATGAAGTATAAGGTTATATTGGACAATAAAATTTGGAATGTATAAAAGTCACGTTAACTGATCAAAATTCCATAATTGTGTGTGAATTTTGGACACTTGTAATAAGCTATAAAATGGAAGTGTGTAAAAGAGAACATATGAGCTCAAAATATAAGCAGCTGAGGAATTTGTGCGGTAATTATAATTTATGCACTTAAAAATTGTTAAATTAGAATAAAAATTAGTGGAAGTGTGTAGCGGGGCTTCATTAAAAAAAAAATTTTTTTTTTTCTTTTTAATGTTACTTGCCCGCAATGTGATGAGCAATGAGACTCTTCCCGCTACCTACTTATTTCTTTCTTTATCTCTCCTCATCTCATTACCTCTCTCTTCTCTTCTTCCTGTTCATTCCCTTTTTGTTGACATTGTTGTAGGTCCTGTCCATTGTCCGTTGGTCAATTCTTCGTCCGTCGGTTACTCTCCCTGTCCCTAATCCGTTCCCACGCACTCGCACCACGCCATCCCCCGCCTCAGCTATGGAATGCCGTTGCTTAGCCTTTTTTTTTTTTTTTTTTTTTTTTTACCTTATTATCTAAAACTTTATTTAACATCTACTGTTCGCTGGCCAGGTCCTTGATGTTACGGCTGCAGCAATTGACACGTGTTGTTGGGGCTCATCTGTCAGCAGCAGCGTTAGATGTGTCCTTATAATTGCTTGAGTTTGTTGTCGTTTTTATTACTGTTGTGTTATGTTTGCTGTTGCTGTTTACTTTCCTTTTCATTTTATTTGTTTCTTTTTCGCTTTTTCTTTTCTTTTTTTTGCTTGTTATGAAACAAACAAAAAATTTTTGCATTAAATTTTTACCACAGCGCAGAACGGAGAAAACATTTGATGCGGTTGCTTCTTGTTCAGAGCGAGCAAGAATATAAAAAAAACACATTTTCTTATCTTTCCATAGATTTCACTGCTTTTCCATACACTCAGATGTACAAATCTTATAATGTTGGGCGTTTTAGGCGTGTAATCCAAATGAGTCATCCACAAAAGAGTTTAGAAAGAGGAGTAGATGAATAATTTTTAAGCACAAATTAATATATATGTTGAAATAAAGTATTGTTTTTGATTTATTTAATGAAAATCTTTTCTTAGCGAATCGACGCTTTATTAAAAGACCCGAATAATTATTTTTTTTATTTTTCATTTATTTTCATTTGAAAAAAAACCAATAGCTTTTAATACTTATTTTGCAAAATTTTTTTTGCTGATTAATCATATAAAACCGTTTCGTAATTTTGTTAACAAAAATATATATAAATATATATGTATGTATATTACATATTGTTTATCTTCTTAATAAATTTTTGTTTTGTATATTATATATAATTTATTTTCCTAATAAATTTTTGTTTAACGTTTTTTACTTTTATTCCTTAATAAATTTTTGTTTAACATTTTTTCACTTTTATTCAAATATTTTTTTTGTGGTATCGACTTTTAATATTTATAAATATGACTTCTTTTAAAAGTTATAAATATTTTTCGTACTGTTTCTCAAGAATCCTTCTTTTATTTACAAACATTCTTTACGTTTAATTGTTTAACAGGAAAAACTTGTAAAAATCGTAAATAAATCAACGAGTCAGCGAAAATTGCTATTCTGTAATTTTTTCTTCAAACATTTTTCACAATTTTGTTGTTAAAGTATTTAGTAAATTATTACACACGTTCATCCCTTATTTATGATCCGCACACTCCTAGTCTCCATCACAGAATGAATTCCAGATCAAAAATAAAAAACCCTCATCGCATGATTTTTTCTTTGTTTCTTTTTCCTTTTGCTTTCTTTGCTTAGCTAGCGGCTAGCCGCTATTTGCGAAGAACCCCAAAATCATACGATGTCCCATAACGGCATGCCGTTATTGGGACATTTTTGGTAGAAACAGACCGACAGATCCCCTACCTTAACTTGTTCGCGGACGTTACAAGTGTTTAAACATTTAGTCTATAAAACTATGTATTCAAAAATAGAATCATGTAACATTGTAAAAATGCATAGAAAAATTAGTAATACAAAGAAAATAAAAAGGAACATAATATATATGGGAAAATAAATGTAAAAATGAAATAAATAGAATTTTTTTTTTTTATTCATGAGAGCAAACTTGCAAATCATGGGCCGGAGGAGACGAGAGGTAGGCTAATGTATGGAAGTGTGTATAAGTAAGTGCATTTCTTTTAGGGGCAGCCGTATGTGGAGAGTCCATGAGACAAAAATTTAAAACCCCCCAGATCTTGCGAACTAACTAGCTCAGCAATGCCACGTGCGACCGTCTGTACAACCTCCGATCCTCTTCAAGTGGCCCTTCACACAACAAAACAATCAAGTCCGTAGTTCGACAGTTGCACAGACTTTGAGGACATTACAGACACTAGCCGTTACAAGCATATCGCCTATTTTGATATGACGTGTAGTGTGAATAAAAGGGGCCCTAGCAGAATCCCGAAAAATTTGTTATTTTATCCATTTCAAAAAGTACAAAGGAAAGCCGGAAGCTTGGAGTTTGAAAATTGATAATTTATGGCTAACTAGGTCGAAAACTTTACTGAAATTTGTGTGGATGACATTCGTGCGCAAGCCACTAGAGAACGCTTTTAAAACATGACAAGTGATCTCTGAAGACATGCTGAAATGGATGAATAGAAGATGTGATAGCAAAAACTAATTGATGAGTAACAATGCGTTCAAGTAAGATACTTAGCAATGCATCTATAGATCTCGACTTAGCAATGCAGTTCTCGACGACATGGCTGTTTTCATATTTTCGAAGTGGAATAAGGAAACTACTCTTACAACACAAAACGAAAACATCCTATTCCAAAGACTGACTAAAAATCTTTGAGATAACACCACATAACTCGTCAGAGCCTGATTTGAGAGTACATGATGGAATAGTATCAGGACCAGGAGCACTACTCTATTTTAGTCGAGTTTGAGATTTGGTACAGGTAATTATAAGTTAAATTGGAGTTAGCCTTTGAAAAATTTCTCCGGAAGTATTTGGCGTTTTCGGCGATTCGGCGGTTTCAATATCATCAGAGTAACCAGGGCCGTTAAAAGAGAAGAAGGGTATATGGAGAGTCTTCTTTTGAAGTTAGCAAATTTTTAAAAAATTTTTGGGATTAATGAATAGTAAGGATTTTATAATTTGAAATTATCTGCACCAACTTAATTACTTGATGTAATTGAATCTATGCCTTGCAATAGAGAAGACGGAACATTAAATTTTTTCATGTATTTTGCAATTCTGATGCAATTAGGCGCCTTACAAGTGCAAACTATAGACAACAGCTCGAGGATTAGTAAACGTACTGCTATCTACAATTTATCTATACCCGGTAAGTTAAAGATAATTAGATATGTATTTTCTCATTGCACTTAGTTAATTATGCTTTATTTGCATATGGTTATCCTACGAATTGGAATGATTTGTCTGCCCAATGCTTGGCCATAATGAACGAATTCATTGAAGATTTAGCTTAGTCTATTAGAAACAAAACTCCCGAAGCAATGCCTACAAACAATAACGAAGTAAATAATTACAAACATCACTCTGGCGAGGGTTGCCTGAATTAACCAATGAAAATGAAGTTTCTTGCCGTGATTCATGTCCTACACAAGCCTGGAGTATAGCGACTATTATGGAGGTACAGTTTTTCCAAGCATGTTGTAGAATTTCTCACGAATGCTTTTTTCTTCGTTTCAGGTGCTTTACGCTTATCAAGTGTCCTATTGCGTTCGTCCATCATACATTTATTAGAGACGTTACGATTTATTTTTTGTCGTCATGTCTATTCGTATGCGTTTGTTAATTGTTTAAATTTTACAAGTAATTATCTTATTAAAAAAGTTTTCTTAACTAATAAATTTTTATAAAATGAAAAGCTTTTTAAACAAAGTTTTCAATCACTCTAGATTCTCTAGATTCTCTCAGATTCATGTAACTGCAACACCGACACGAGTTCAGAGTTTGTAAATAACTCAGCGACCACGTAGAGATTCGGCTTAGTTTCTCTAGCAATATCTACGAGATGCTCTGCTACATGTATAGGAGTTGAGCAGTTGCTGGCACTTTTAAGAAGAAGTTAGAACTTTTAAGCAACAGTTGGAACTTTTAAGCATCAGTTGGAACTTTTAAGCAGAAGTTGGAACTTTTAAGGAAAATTAGGAAGTGCAAATATAAATGAGAACGAAGAGCACAATTTTCACCCTCTTGCCGCAAAGAGATATAGAATATGTGCAGAGAATGTTTGTCTGAATAAACAGAGCTACCAACTTAACGTATTTCTTTAGATATTGCCATCAACCCGACCAGAATGTACGGCCTAATTTTACAAATTAACTCTTATGAAAAAGTTTGCAACGTCTTCAAATTAAATAGAGATTTTCTACACGTTGTCACTATCAAACGTTAGAAATAATCGAAAGAAACCACAAAGATAAAGGGATAATGTATTCCACATCCCGTATAACACAATACCGCCTGTTAAATTGTCGCTGCCGTTTAGGTGTGGCTGCTTTGAATGGGAAACTGTATGCTTGCGGAGGATATGATGGAAATCCATTCCTACGCTCTGTCGATGTTTATGATCCTATCAGGAACTGTTGGTCTTTAGTGACACCAATGAATTGCAAGCGTAGTCGTGTTGACCTTGCAGCCAATATGTTATGTAATAATAATGCCTATACTTCGTCTTATATTTATTGAATGACTTTTGATAGTAATACCGTTTGTGATTTTTATTGTCATATTTGTGTAAATGAGATAATACAGTTTACCGAGAATGATATTTATTTGTATTCTCTTTTTATGACTATAATTGTGGCGAACAAGTTTTACAAATATCAGATAAACTCGTACCAAAAAATTTTTATTACACATATTACAAGTATAAAGCATCTTGTTTCTTCTGTGCAATAGAATGTACATATTTTCACACGGATGTTCATGTTTACTTGGAATATGTTAATTCAATTCACTTTATGGTGTTAGAAATATGATTAATTATCACGTGTACACGAAAAGATCATGGACTATTCCAAAGCTGAGCAAAATTACAAAGACCTATAATGTATTATTGCAACGCATTCGTTTTTTCTTCTAATAAACTATAAGGAAAGCAAATACCTGTTACAGGTGATTCAACTTGACTTATTTTGGTAGAAATATAAAAATGCGATCCGTATTTCGAATAAAGTCCCAAATGTAGTGGTTACAGGTACTTAAAAGAGACTTCCTTTAAATCAAAGTCATCAAAAATTTTCAAAGATTATAAGCTTTGCAACAATTTTCTTGAGGTTCGAAAGTTCAGGTGAGTTGTTGTTTTAAAGTAGAATATAATATAATATAATATAACGAAGAAAGAATTAAGCAAAAAAAAAAAATAAATAAATTTAATGTAACTGATAACCATTCTAAAATGCAGTTTGTCTTCTTATGTTTTATAACTTACTCAACTATGTGTACCGGCTCGAGACTTTATAATTTTTTTTTCAAAATGCCCATTCAATTAGGAGATGTCGTCTATTCGTGTACCATGATGGTGGTTAGAAAAAAGTGAGGAAATACAAAGAGATATTGATGTGGTGGGCGTAATCTAGTGGGTGTGTGCCCAATCGGTAGGCGTTATGTCTTTACCGATTAATCACTCATTGCAGTTGCTATCAAGATGAGTTCTACCGTGCTGAAATTTTAGGCCGCGAACACTGACTTGATAGCCGCGATCGGTACCTGCTCGGTTACTCATGCGAATACGGCTTTTTACTTGCTATTAAATAAATAAAAAAAACTTGAAGAAGTCGACTTATTTTACATTATGACAAAAACATTTAATATTGAAAACATTAGTTTAAGTTTTAGTCTAAAGCTAAAATTAATTAAAATTCATCTAATTATCAACAACAATTCATATTCATGGCTTTCCGGATATTTCTGTACTTGAGAAAATTATAAACGTGTTAAGTGAATTAAAACTTTAATTTGGCAAAAAAGACCTCTTAAATGGAAATATTTCGAATAGTTACGGTTTTTGTGACTTTAATAAAGGGTTATAGTTCCGTTAACGTTAAAAGTGTACATATCAATTTTCTTTCCTATACAACAGACATTTCAAAATAAGATGTTATATGGGAGCTAGTGGAGAAAGTGACCTGATATGAACCATTTTCAATTACGTTCGTATTTCGCCTAACACATGACGGTGCGATTTGTGGGTTAAACACAAGAAAACAAGACGGACAGACAAGTTTAGACAGATTCAGTAAGTGATCCTGAATCGATCGGTATAATAAAAGTGCGTCTATCTCAAGTTTTTCTGGGTGTCACATACGTCTACACAAACTTAATATATCCTTCTACCACAAGTGGTGTTGAGTATAACGAATGATAAGAAGCTCTAAGGCGAACATTAGATACTCACCACGAGGTTGCCTAGCTATTAGCGAAAATATTACGAAATTTTGTTGTTAAGGCCATGTTGTATTTTAACATGGTTTTGTTTTTTGAGGTGTAACTAAGGTGATACATCTGTAGAAGTTATTATTATTATTATTGTTATCATTATTATTATTATTATAAATTTAGCCATAGAATAAATTCTAAGACTAAAGTCTTAAAGCACTAGCATCTAAGGCTTTCGGCTCTATTAAAAACTCTCCCGCACTTGACATTTGAACCCGCGACCATTGGGTTGCTAGACAAGACTCTTGTCTCTCGGCCGCTCAGGTGGATCTGTAGAAGTTAAGCTTACAAGCAAGATTATTATTTTTTCTTAAGGTGATATTTTGAATACCAAGAACAAAGTATATTAAATATTGTTAAATTACTTGAATAGAATGAGACTGTTTTCAATATTTAAGGCCTTGAGATGATTGTTACTGTTGAAATCTAATCCTGGAGATGTGGCTTTAGAGAGACCAATAGTTTTACTGAATTCATGGACGGATGCATCATTTAAATAGAAATTATCGCGTTGTTCTTTGTGTGATCAAGTTCCACCGCCTTTTTCTCAGAATTCGTTAAAGAATTGCGCGAGTGTAGGGCATTGGGAGGAAGTAATTCTTCTACAATTCTGACAAAGCCCTTAAACTGACATTTCGCTATTGATGTTTTCACAAAATTTTTCCCCATCCTTACGGTTTTCTAGCCCGAGAGTGCAGGTGTATTCCTCTTCAACTTTAATCAAAACTTTGAAATTTATTTTAGAAGAAGATATTTTACGTTTGCTTACAGCGACTTTGACAGTGGGTCGATTGCATGCGGTATTTCACCAGGGATTGGGAGGATTTTGAAGTGTTTTTGGGTCAGAGCGTTGGTGCCAGATGTACAAAAATTATCAAAGAAACCACCCGACGGGCAGTTGAGTTGGATGGTGTTTGATGTATTGCAAATAGAGTTGTTAAGCGGGTGTATTTTGGAATTCGGGTATCTGAGAAGCTACGGGCAATGGCGTGCAAGTGGAAAACAATTTCAATTAGAAAATGAGAGCTGCGTAAGTTATCGTTAAGAGTGAGAGTAAGAGATAGCAGTCTCGGGATTGCACGTTAGGAAAGTTTTCGGGTGAAAGGGGGAAGTTGGTATTTGGATCAGTTCAGAGTTCTATGAGGTAAACATGACGACGGAAAACCTTAAGCGAACTATGCGTAAAGCCACGGGAGAATTAGGTTGGGTCAAATTTAGCTAAATTTTTGGGAATGGCTAAACAATTCTCTAGTCACTAAAATCCCCGATGGTGAACGTCACACGTCTTACAAAATTCCGCTGGAATGTAAACAATCTCAAGTATGTTAAGTGAACAAATAGCGAAAATTGAGTTTGCCGTAGATGCATCAGAGGTAATAACCGTTATTTTTTTGTTAGAAATAAATAATGATGATGATAATTCATTTATTGCTTTTCAAATTTAATAGGACCAATAGGTAAAAGTATCCGAAATAATTGTTTGATTTTGTTATTTTTTCCAATATTTTGGTATTTCCGAATTAATCCTTCTATGCTATATGAGTTTGTCAAATATGTGGTTTCATAATGATATTTACTTTACTGTGTAGATTTCAGGCGATTGAGTTGTTGCGATTCATGCTCGTTGACTCATATATATGATGTAAATCAAATTTCCTATGCCTGATGAGGACGTTTACAAGACAACTATAACGACGCTTTTCAGTACTTTCCAATTATAGGAGGTGCTTTTTGGGTTCAGGAACTCAGCGTAGACTTTCCAGAAACTTGTAAGCGGGATAGACTTAATTTCTGTATACGTCGGCTACATTCTGCTTGCCAGTGAATCGGAATCCGAAGGTTTAGAAAATTTAAAATTAATATTTAATCAACTTGATGAATACGGTTTAAACATTAAACCCCAGCAATGTAAAGCAAAGTATTCTCGGAACATGAATTTTCTTGATCATAATACTTCTAAAGAAGGAAGGCATCCGAGCTTCTCAGAATAACGCAACAGCCATTTATGTAGAAGATATGTAGAAATGATTAATTATTATCACAGATGTATTCCTAAGTTAGCAGAACTTACTTGCCTGATAAATGGTATAATTAATAAAGCAGTTAGGTCTAAAGGCAATGTTTTTATATGGGATTACAAAACTATTAAATCGTTTGAACTTATTAAAGTGACATTGTCCGCAAGAGTTTCGTCAAATCATTCTTGCAATTGGGCAGAATTATCTTTAGTGTTTGAAGCGTCAAACGTTGCAGTATGTAACAATATTGTAACGTTTTGCAACAGTCCGCGAATGGAATTATTGAGCCTCTATCCTTGTTTCCAAAGAAGCTTTCCAAATGCGAAATTAAACATAGTACATTTGATCGCGAACTGTTAGCAATCTACCCCAATATAAACGTTTCAAATATATTTTGGAAACTACACAATGTATCATTTTAACGCATCATAAACCATTAACAAGGAATTTAGAGCAAAAGCAGATAGTGTGTATTTCCCAGTTACTAACGCCCAGTAATACGCGGAGGCACAAATATTGTGGTAGATATGCCATCTTAAAGCTTTAGTTGAGATTAATTCTTCTTCTAGTAGCCTTTTGTTGACAAAGTCATTAACTTCTTGCGGTCTGTTCACGTAGGTAACCCCATATGACTGAACGGAGTCATCCATGTCAACAGGCTCCGATTTTCGTAATAGTCTTAGCGGTAACGACCGGCGTGGTTATATGTATGGATGATAATTTCTAAATAGAGATTCGATTATTGCTGCACATTAAGGGTTAGGCGATGTTGTTGAAAGCCATATCTTGGTTAAAATTCTTCTCCGAAGATATTCCAGGTTGGGGACAGCATGAATACAACCTGGGGTTAGGTGGATCTTGTAAATGGTGAATTACAGTTGCTTGAAGGGGACGGTGGTTGGTTTCGTGAATTTTACTCCATATAAGACTTTTGAATAGTACACTTTTTAGAAGAAGGTTTAATTTTTATTATTTTATGATGAATATTGGTCTATAATACCGCTTTAGCACCAAAATTAGCGGTAGGCAATTTAGATCTTATAAATCTTTTTTAGACTCCAATGCTTGTCAAAAGCAAGCCTTTAAATAGAGAGAAAGTCTAATTTCTACATTTTTATGACGCAAACTGAAAGATAAACTTTTTGTGGAGTAACTTAAGTTCTCTAAATTTGGATCACGCCTGTATTGTTGAATGTTACAATAGGATTGCAGGAGACATCGTAGGATGTTGTTTTATCTTTGTTTTTATAGCGACTGTAAGCTTCTAATTATAATTTCAAATTAATATAAAAATATTAATATCTTTTTTGATTACTTCCTTTTTTGGTTTTAAGGTCTCGGTTCTTGACTATTTTGTATATTTAACGCTTATAGAAAGTTTTTAGAAGTCTGGCTGATTATGGGAACACATTTTAGTTCCAATTTTAATAAAAAAATATGTTTCTATAAAATTTTCTCTTAATTTTACTTGGAGATTTCACGTCATCATTTTAGTTTCGTGTTCGTTCAATTTGTTTGTTAGGTGTTATGGTATTAGAAACGAGGTGTGACCAAAACGATCCTAGGACATTCGTTTTCACATACCTAAATACTTGTTTTCACTCTTCCAAGGAATGTCATTTCTTCAATCCTTCATCATGTGCCAAATCTTCAAGGTATGATGGGAAATAAAACAAGATTTACCTTTAGGAGTAAAAAAGTTCGTTTTAGCTTTCTGCCCGTTAAGTAGAATCTTTCACTCTTTGAAGCACGCATTCGTTTGAATAGTGTTAACAATAATAATATTGAAAAGTGACAGAACTAAGAACCGCAGTCGTCAAAGAAAAGGAGGATAAACTGCACCGATTATAATGGACTGGGAACGGGACGATGTCAGGTCGAAGCCAAAGCATATATCTTTCAAAAAGTTTAGTGTGATTTTAAAAATTTCGAGAGGAAAATTCCGGCGAAGCATTTTTAAAATTGAATCGAAAGCAGCCTTGATTTCAAGCAGAACCAGTCCAATAGAACTTCCAAAATTAAAGTTCGATTTAATAAAATGACAAATTCTGAAAAGCGGTTGTATAGTGTCGTAGTACTTTTTGAATCCAAACTATTGCGAAGGAAGAATGTTATTGTCGTCGATGAAGGAAATAAGCTTGTCTTTTTTAATTTTTTAGTAACTGACCAAAGCATGTTGATCGGCGTTTTCCAGGCAGGCCAGCACATAATCCCAAGCGTGATTTCTATAAATTGCGATTTCTTTTAGAATTCGCTTATTAAAATTCTTTTTTTGAATGTGATAGTCAGACTCTCCAAACCGCTTTCTGTTCCCTCTAAACATATTCCTTATTTGGTTTACATAATTTGGGAGAGATTTATTTGACGGGTTAACCGTATTCTTCGGGACGTTCAAATTTAGATCACAACGAATCACATTATTGAATATCTTATTCATGTCGTCAATGTGCTTGTTGCCGTCTTAGGTAACCTTTCGCTGCAAGAATAAGCTTTTCATTAAATTCGTGAAGTAACATTGGCTTGTTATTAAATTTAGGTCTGTTTGAGGAAGATTTTTTTAAAAAAAATCATCAAAACTTGACCATTTAGCTTTATTAAAATTGAAAAAGGAAGATGATTCGAACTCACATCATTAACTGTTTTAACTGACGATAATTCCGAGACATATTAGGTAGGAAAAAGCACAATGTAGAGGGTTGCCTTTTTATATCATTTGGAACATAAGGGAAATTTGGAGAATGGATTATTTCCATACCATCCGTATCCACATCTTTTTGTAAGAGTTTACCACAATCAAATAAATTATGTGGACAGTTTGAATACTCACCACTTATATATTGATTACTATAACGACTTAATTTGTAACCGTCCGATTTGAGTGTACGCTTTGTAATATCATAGCTACTGGGCGAAGAGCTGGGAAACAATATGAGTATGTGTCAAGTTAATTGTTGTCCAAAAATATTTCAATTCCATGGACCTCTATTAATTTCGTATTATTATGATGAGTGACAAATCGCCTTTGATTGATATAAAAGTTAGACTTTAACCAAGTTCCAGAAATTACGCAAACATGAATTTTGTGCATGAGTAAGAATTGAAATTGTTATTCTGTTTCTTTGGGAATGCCGTGAGCAATCCATGTCATCTGATATCTTCAGTATTCGAACTTACAGGCCAAGCTCGTGGTTACTCCAAATTGCTCAGCTTTAGTTTTACAACTTTTTAGGTTATTAACTAATTCCATTACGTTCTGCAATATTTCAACGTGCTTTTTATTTCTAGTTTTTTTTTTTCCTCAACTCCCTCATGTCTTCTTTTTTTATGTATTTGTCAACGACCACATGCCCAGATATCCCACATTCGTTGGCGAAATTCGCTCAGAGAAACGTCGATCCCCACATTGAAAACGTCGATGATAAAACATTTCTAGTCAAATTAATTAAAAGTTTTTGTATTGCATAGCTGATGCAGATTTTAAAGGCCGTGCTGAGGGCGATTTTTGAAGAAATAAAAGGGACATTTCACATCGACTTCTTATTCTGTTATGGAAAGTTTTTAATTTGATCGTTGATAAACGGTTTTGTTGAGGTCGCGTAAAAACTTTGTGTCATTTTCGCAGCTATCATTCAAGTCTAAACCAAAAAGCAGAAAAAAGAGGCAAATTTTTGTTCACAGTTTTCTGTGACTGTCACAACCAAAAACTAACAGCTTGTTTTTGTCGTTGATACATTAACAGCCGTCGATGAAGTAGTTACTCGCTTTTAGCTAATTGGGTACGTGATCCATTTAAAAGATTCGCATATTTTATGAGAAATGGGCACTTCTTGATGTAAGAATCGACACCGCTTTGTTTAAGTTGTCATTGTTTTTAGTTTAGCTTATTCAATCTATAAACATACATAATAGATGTACATTAAAACAACAAATTGATTTGTTGTCATTATTTAATATATATAGTTTAGCTTATTCAATCTATAAACATACATAATAGATGTACATTAAAACAACAAATTGATTTGTTGTCATTATTTAATATATAAATCATATTAGAAGCAAGCAGTCATGATATTTTATGAGTCGTCGTCATAAAACAAAAATGCACTATGCGGATGGCAATTATAAAATTATCCTTTACATATAAGTCCAAAAGTAAACCGATAATGAAAGACGCTTCCAAAAGATCGTCCAACAATTGCTAAGGAAGCAATCCTAGTTATTAAAGTAGAAAATTGAGGAAGATAGGTCGTTGAAGACCAAGGTATTGAAGCTGAAGAAGAACAATGGCCAAGTAGTTTTGGGGAAGAAGAGGAGGAACTGAGTGAAATCGTATGTGTTTCTGTTGTCATTTAATTTAAAAGAGGATCATATTGAGCGTGGTGTTTTTATTTGTCGTTAGTCAAAAATAATGACGCGACGAACGTTCACAAGTATATTATTCCGTAATCGATCGCTATTTATTTATTTAAAGAAAAATCCCAATTTTTCGCCTAACACAATTTATTACTGCACATATACGACAAATATGTTCAAAAAACTTACATATTTTTCGGCAGTGTAAGGGAATTGTAAGCATCCCGGAGAGCTCTTCTCCGTCTCAAAACAATTCCTTCCCACAAAGTTCTATGCTCTCTCCCATTAAATGGCATAAAAGGGTGTGTATAAAATGTATATAAAATGCTCAGTATATAAATAATATATAAATACAAAATGCTTATTTATTAACATTTAACAACATATTACTTACCTTTCACAAATTAAATTATTTTTTGCTCACGTAATTCGCGTATGAGAGAGTTGCTGTTTTGCTTTCGTGAATCCGAAAACTTATAATCAACGAGCAACGCTGAATTTTGAATATCAGTACATATTTCACCAAAAATTATTGACATATCCACCCATTCGTACATATGAGATATTTTGCGCAACAATGGTGAACGTCTTAGTGCTGTTACTGTTACCATGCTCGAGAATTGAAAGGTTTATTTGTCGACATTGATAGCTAAATTTATAAGTTTAACAAGTTATGTTGTCCTTGGTTCATTGCATAAATTGGAAAAGGCTATTATAATTAAAACCAAAGAAGAAAGGGAATCATAAAGCAGCAACGAAATCTATATACAGACATGGATGTATATTTTCGTAAATTCAATTTGAAGAATATTTCTATCAAGAGAAGAGATGAGATGGCGGAAAACTCATTCCATTATTATTATACATTTGCTACCTACCATCGCTGTTCTTGGTATATATACCATATATTTCTCGCAGATTTGGGCCCGTAGTAATAATTTAAAAAGGCTGCTAATCAAGTATGGGCAATCAAATTTAATAATTTAAGGTGATTTCAAAAGGTGAATCAAACATCAAAGTACTCGGTTATAAGGAGTCGCAGCTTTGAATACGTTCAATTGAAAGAAGTTAAAACGATTGTGTGAAAGTTTCATTATTGGGTTTGAAAAGATTTCCGTGTGCAAAGGCATTTAAAGAAATTGTGTATGTGCGACATGTGATATTACTTTTGGTAATGAGTACGCAGTAAATACCGTAATATTCCCTATGATTGTTATGCAAGTGCAGTTGATAGCATTCAACATAATCTCTAGTCGTTTCATCGAATCCAAAATTACTATTCTTCGTTAACCTCACCTATCCCATACTGCATATTCCTTCATCAGAAACAAATCATGACAAAGTCAACACCGTTATTTTCATATCTTCTTATATTGTTGTGGGCAAGATATAAATACAAATTTCTATTTTTCTTTACTATTGTAATATTAATACTGTTAATAAATACCAATTTTTGTTTGAGAATTTCATGAAAATATAAAAAAATGCGTTACAACATTTTTTGTGAGATGGCGGTAGGCTTAGGAGACCCAAGTTCGGGGCCACCAGATAAAATAATGTCAAACGGAGCCCGTTGGTAGGGTAGGATGCAGACCGCACAACATCACGCCCATACGGTTAGTTAGGTAAACTTTGTCTCCCCGTCGGGGAGAGTTATAACGGCCTGTTATGACGGCCTGCGGCGTCCAGCGAAAAATCAACTATACACATCAATACAATTTCTGACTATTGGCGTTGTTTTTTAGAGTAAATAATTTTTTGATGTTCGTAATATAGCTCTTGTGGCCATTCTTGGTGGGAGCCTAACATCATGTAAATACCCTGTCCTACCACTTAAATTTCTACGTGTGGACCGGTTATACGACATGAAGTGAGCTTAAAATTCGGATTCGCGACTGTTCCATGTACGGGTTAATTAAATATTATCAAACCTTTGATTATTATATTCATTCAAAAAAAATTTTTTTTTGAATTGACAAAGAAAATAAAAAACATAAAAAATAAAATTAAGTAAAAATAAAACATCGTCACAATACAACATCGTCACTTTGTGGTCAGCAATCAAGTCAGCGTTTGCTAGGAACCACATTCTTATTGCATGCTTTCTATTCATATTTTGCAATCTACCCTCGCCACCATTTCCTCTCGTCTTGAATCACTCCGGCTCGCAACTTTCAGTCAATAAATGCTTGATCTTGCATGGTCTTTTCAAAGAAGAGACTCTACGGCTACATCTCTTCCCATTTATGGTTCTTCTATTCCGTTTGTTAAAACTTTCGACAGTTTAGGCTTTGTCCCACACTCGAAACTTTCCCCAGCAACACACATTGACAAAAATTGCCAAACATTGTTTTCAATTCATAAACGTATTGAATACATTCGCGGTATTTGTTGGGACTCCAACCCTTTTTGTATGATTAAACTATATCTCGGGTTGGTCAAGCCAAAATTAGAGTACGCTTGTTCGCTCTTATTGGATATTTCAAATAAGTACCTTCTGAAATTATCCAGAATTCAGTGGAAATCCCTTGGTCTAACTTTTGGCGGCGTGAAATCTGCTCACACGCTAAATTTTGAACAGATGATAAATATTACGCCTGTACAAGAAAGATTTCGTTTATTCGTCAATTTAATATTTAATAAATTTCTACCTTTTAAGAATCATCCGGCCTTACCTTTCATTTACAACCTTCTATTACTTGAACCTTTTTTCTAATTTTTTGCTGACAAAGTTAATAATTTCAACTGACGTCCATAGCTTATTCAAAATTCTTTTTGGTTCTTAATACTTTCTGCCAAAAATCAAGTTCTGCCGGAAAAGTGCATCACCGCTACTCAAACTTGGTCAATATCAAATGAAAGCATTTTTCACTCATCTTTACTGGCGCTGACTGGTCTTTGGTTTCCAAATATTAATATAGAAGCTTACTTCTCAAATCACCCATGTAGCATCATATTTGCGGCTGAATGTGTTGCGATCCTGGAAGCCATCAGCTTAGCGAGCCTCAAAAGAAATCCCTTATAGTGTCAGGCATTAAATTCGTCTTATCCGCTTTGCAATCATTTCCCTCATTAAAACCCACCTTTACGTATTAGAAATCAAGTCTTTTCCTTATAGCCCCGAATATGATGCATTTTGTTTCAATTTTTGTGGGTGCTCCGTCACATGGACATTCTTGACAACACCATTGCAGATAAAATCGCATCCTCCAGACCATCTGACAAAGATGAATTGACAAGAAATATTCAGTTTTTTCTTGGCAACAGCGATGGAATAACTCACCTTACGGTTGTCACTTATACTCTATATTTCCCCAAATAAATAAATAAATAAAGGTCCTTGGTTTATCAATTTCGGTCTCAGGCGTGACATTATTTGCTTTATTAACAGGCTGAGGTTTAATCACACGGGATGTAATGATAATTTATTCAAATATTCAACATAACCATAGTGAATAGCGCTTTATGTACATGTGGGGTCCTGATCACATCTTATTGTGTTGCCACTTCTATTCGCCATTTCACACTTGGCAAATTTGGTGTATGTGATCTTCACGACCGCAGCATTCTTGACAGTTTGCGTTCTCACAATTTAGCAGCTTACGTCGCAATCTTTTCTTCTCTTAAATGATGCCATCAAAACATATAACATAAACACAATTTATGAACCTACTCTCTTTTACCCTTTTTTTAATCTCGCACTTATCAGTTCTTTCATATGACACTTTATACTTCTTACAGTACGAAATTTATTCCTCGCTGTTCTATCCTACGTGGACGACGAGTAATATGCATATTTTAATAAAATTTAAAAAAATAACGTGGTGGTTGTATAACACGCGAAATTAAGAAGACATTAATCAAATAAAGTTGTAATTACAAAATACAAGGAAATAAAATAAATAAATAATTATGATGACATACCAAAAGTAACCGTAACTCTACAAAGAACTCTGTGTTCACAGTGTGCCTTGTTTACACATCACACGGTTGTTGATTTGCTGAATAAAAGAAGAGGAACAAAACTAAAAATTAGATTTTTAAATATAAGAAATCACCTCAACACTCAATCTGAACCAAACTACAAAGTCCTGCAGTCATGGTCTCATAATATTGCCCCGTAGAGGAATTGTCGCGTCGCTCACAATATAGTACGGAAACTCGATATTATTACCTGCGATAAAAATTCTGGTTTCGCTTTTAAGAAAGATAAAAATTCTGGTTTCTCTTTTAAGAAAGATAAATAATCTGGTTTCGCTTTTAAGAAAGATAAAATCAAAAAAAATCAAAATCATATGGCTTTATATGATGTACAAAACAACCAAAAGGAAGAAAAAATTAAAAAAAAACAAAAGTTAAAGTAAACTAATTAAATAAATAAACTAAATGAAAATTTTATTTTATTGCTGTATTACAAATGAATGCTATATTTCGTTGTTGTATCATAAATGGATGCTATAGTTTATTTTTTCTTTATTGTAAAATAAAACTCATTTTTTCATCACATTTACATTTCAGTAAGTTTTTATTTAAATAAACTTCGTTATCGTTAAATTAGGTTTTGGTTTCAATAATTTTTCAAACTATGCCAAAAAGAAAGACACTTCCACTGACGTCATTTCTCGACAATATTGTTTCTTTGCCAAGCGACCCTTCATGCATGTTCATAAAACGGCGTAAGACAAACGTGACCTTTACCGTTGCTGCAACATGATTCTTACTGTTAAGTTCAAAAACAAGAATGGTATTTAGATTGTCATGCTCTGTGTTTTCGATTTTTTCATGTGAGGCGGATTAGGCTTTCCTGGCAATGGCGCTTTTCTGTGTTATTGCCAGCTTTCATACTTTCTTTAGTGGATTTGCACCGAACGACTTATATTTTTCTTATGTTCAAGGTTAAAAGCTTGGATTGGTTACGGTTGGGACACTTAATCTCACTGTCGGGGTCTGTTGTGGAGCTTATACTCAGCAGGCAGTATTCGATTGTTCGGATTCCACATCGCTTACAACCTCTGCAGAACGATATAAAGCGGTCACGGCAATGGATTATGTGGTGCTTATATATTTCCGATCGATGAGATATTGCAGTAGTCTTGTGATATATACCGGCCTACTTAAGTTTATCGGCTTTCGCTCTGTCGTCGGCGTTAATTAAGTGTGCACCCTTGCCTGAGGACATGTTCGGCGTAAACATATCAATCCACTGTTGTAATCTTGTCGCCAACGTTCGCTTTACCCGCAAAGCCTGCACACAACCTGATTGTTCGTCGAACAGTCTGCTCGTTACAAAAGTAATTCGGTATCGGCCCCGACTCTATTCGACGATGTAGCTCTGCATTTATTTTCTAACACCCCACCTAGGTTTATAAAAGTGCGCTTGCACGTATACTAAAAATAATAAGTTTGGCGATACGCTTCAATTTCTGTTCTTCTATATAAAATCGATAATGCGTTAAAGTTCGCATCTAAAAGATATAGTCTTTGAATGCTTCTCCTAAAGCCAGGCAAAAAAATGTATAAAGCGAGCAAAACCACAAACAGTAGTGTTTGAAACATTTTAAAATCTATAGTAATAGTCTTCAAAACATTTCCACCTCGTAGGAAATTCTTGTGTACGCCATACGGCGCTCTCCTACAAATAGGCAGTACTTTCGGTAATTGTTATCGGCTTAGCAACTATCTGGACGGTTTAAATGACTTTGTTGAACGTTTTAGAATCGTCAATGCTTTGTGTGGTGACACATTCGGTTGTACTTACGTATCGGCCTCATGGCTGTACGATGCCTGCAGTAACGTTGCTTTGCACACTTGCAACTCGAGCAACCCGAGCAACTTAGCGAAGCTTTCGATTTTATATTATCTGTCTAGTATCTACCGCCTTCGCATATCTTCCATTGGCGCTGATGGGTCAAAGTCGAATTCTCCCCAACAATACGTATGTTCGCGTAATAAACGCGGGCTAAGGTCTAAGTTAATTAACAGACAAAGATTATTCTGGTTTAAACGCAAACATATAATAAGAGTCAGTATATTGTATAATTTTCCTTACTTATCTTATTACAGCAATCTGTGCTAGTACTTTACTTTTGAGGTGGATATGACGCTAAAAGAAACGTAAGAATTATGACAATTGCTGTCGACGAGTTTTCTTTTCCTTCTAGATCTTGCACGTGCGATTTAAATTAAAGTGTGAATGCCAGATTAATATTATATTTACAGAGAGAGTTCACTATCCACCAATACCCAACTTTGGAATTCGTAAAAAAATAATAATGAATGACCCAATAATGGAACAAGTCCGATCCGACGACATACCCCCGAGAACTGTGGAACGAAAGGTTCACAAAACTCCATTAAAGTTCAATGACATCCCGTACTCCTAAATGAATGATGTCGCAATACAAATTTTTTAATCAAAATATATTACATATACACAGGTGTTGTCGAGACTATTGGTATGTTATACGGAAATTCCAGTTTCCATTTGATTTTACTTTTTTCACGAGGAACGATGTTCCCTGAATTCGGTGAGCTTGATCAAGATCGCTTCATCGACTTGATAGAGAATTGTGTATTTCGGTACTAAACTAAAACTAAAACTAAAAGTAGGATACAGTTAGATATCTTCAGTGAATCTATTGAACGGCAATGCTATGGGAGTCGAACTCTCAGTAATAGTTTTCGTGGGTTTCGTTCGAACCTATGATGGGATCCAATGTAAGTTTTTTATTTATTTTACCAACATATTTTTTATTTATTTATTTATTTATTTATTTATTACACTTATACAGAAACTCAACTAAAAAAAGACAATCGAATTCAAATGACTCTTAAAGTAAATCTTAAATTAATTATTATTAAAAACTTAGTATAAGTACAATAAAACAAATAAAAGGAAAAAAAAGAAAAAGAAAAAAAAGCATGTACAGCAATTAGCACAGAGCCACACCCACAACCGGTACAGAACCCAGTTGCAAATGAACCCCTAAGCCATCGCAAACATGCATAAGCTTGGCAACCGATAATAGTTAACAACAATTAATTTTCGAATCGTAGTGACTTTTTAGGATTAAGAGCTAGTTTAAGTACGACATTGGCAAATCTCGTGTATTAAGCAATGTTGCTTTAATGGACTTTAAAGTGTCCGATAATGAAAAAAGGTGATAGACACTATTCAGGTTCTTGCAAACAACTCTGAGCGGGTTAAACAGCTCATAATTATATTTACAATGACTAACCTTAACCAAGGTAAAATGCCTAGAGAAGCGGTTAGGAACATTAAAGCTTATTTCTCCAAGTAATGACGGCGAGTCAATAGCGCCGTTTATTAATTTGATTGCAAAGCAAACGCCAAGAACAAATCTTCGTTTTTCAAGAGACGGTAAGGACAAAAGAAGCAACCTATTTTCATAGGGGGGAAGAGAAGCAGACGGATCCCAACCCAAATTTCTAAGAGCAAACAACAGGAATTGCTTTTGAATAGATTCAATTGAGTCTACATAGCACCTGTACGAGGGAGACCACACAATAGAAGCGTACTCAAGTATAGGCCTAACCAAACACGTATACAGCCTCTTGGTAATATACGGATCATCTAGCTCTTTGGACCACCTCTTGATGAAACCAAGAGCGGACCTAGCTTTGCTTATCGAGAACCCAACGTGCAAATTGAAACGTAACCTACGGTCAAAGCAGCAATTACTTGTCGAAGCAGCTAATACTTTCCCAAAAGTTGACTTTTTTTTAAATATTTACAACCAGAATAAGTTGATTGTGGAATCTTTTCAGCTGCTTAATTGTACCGGAAAATAAATGTTGCCTAGGTTATTAGACCTCCTTTTTATATTAACTAAACAAATGAATTATGCTATTACAGCAATCAAATAAACTTACTTCAAGAATAGAAAGACTACGTGCAATTTCGTTGATGATCTGTGCACATTGGCATATTAACTAGGCCACAATA